>OZ025240.1:19961520-20106520 GCA_964019155.1 Osedax fenrisi | reverse complement strand
TTTTTAATTTACTATTAAACTAAATATATATATATATATATATAATGAAACAATAGAGTTTGAGTTTTATAGAATGTAACTTTAATAGTATAGACCTCGTTATTAAGGTTACATTTTCGTATATTTGTGATATTCCGATAGCAATTAATATATTTTCTATGATCATTGATTTACGATATACTTTTTATAAATTTGTTTATATTTCTGATTACATACTTATATACGCAAATAGATATTACAATATAAACATACAAATTAATGAGAATATATAAATAATATTATTTTGAGGTAATTAGTGGAATGAATTAATGTGAGAAATTGATATTAATTAATAAATCTAATAATAAATATTTTAATTTAAATAATAAACTTTACAAATTTATAGTAAATAAGTTCCCTCTTTAATCACTGTAATGAAATTTTAAAGTTAAAGCTAATTGTATGAGAATTCAGTCATCCTCTTCATAAGGAAAACCTCGCTATAAATAGTAATTACACGGTCAAACCATATAATAGTACCATTGTATATCATTAAAACCTCTTTATATATTATAATCATTTAGTTTTGAAAAATCACTTCCCAACAATAATTATTACATACTTTTAATAATTAATTAATGATATTTTATAAATAAATTAAATAATTCAATATTCAATATTTAAAAATAATGTTACTATGAACTATGCATGTTTGTGAATTATAAATAGTTACTATTGTAGTATTATTGTTCGACAGATGCAAATTAATTATATTCACCACCAAGATAATTAATTGTTCAATGAAGTATTACAAAAGACTATTTTATTATTATTTAAATTATAATTCATAGAATAACATTATGCTAATAAATTTATACGCACAAAATATAATATAATTTTATAAATATGTCTTTTCTTCGTAAGTATTATATTTATTATTTGTATACTTAATTATATAGGTAATATAAGTAATATATATTATGGATATTAAAATTATTTTATGTCGTTAAGGAAATAATTATATCTCAAGGGGATTTATTGTATATAGAATACGAGTTAATGATACATTTTATATTAAATAATTATATCTTGTAAATATCTAATAAACTTATAGTTATAAACTTTAATTTGTATTTTGTATTGGTTTTAAAATTTAAATCATGAATATATTTCAACCTTTACACAGTAGGGATTCATATAAAATATTACTTGATCCTCCATGAGTATTAATTATATTAATAAGTTGTTCCAAAGTTTAAATATAAATATAAAATTAGTATTGAAATAAATAACGAGACAAATCAATAGTTCTGATACTAATATATAACACATCAAAATGTACTGTTAATATACTAAATCCCTACAATAAATGTACATAATATATACCCAACAAATTCTGATATCCGTAAAACACAATTTTATAAAATAAACCATCATAACTTCATCATTAAATATTTTATATTATTCTAATAACTCTCACTTTTCTATTAATATGATATGTTGAAATTGTAAACATTATATTCATTTTCATTCGTTAAATAAATGAATAAATAAAAATAATGTTAGAATATTTACCTAAACCTATTTCATTAAACAATAATTAAATATGTTTATTGTAGATTTACACATTAATAACAAGTTATATTATATAAACATTACATACATTATTTGTGTGAATGCTTTATATGTTATCATATTCATTACATAATTTGTAATAATGATAACAAATCAGAGTCAATTAATAATATAATGTCAGAATTATTAACATATATAAATATATATTTCTAATATAGTTTAGTGATATTAGGAACTGATTATATATTTGTATTTTAAAAGTGTGATATTATTAAGTTTCATTAGAAATCATTATTCAGTTTTGATAATTTAGTTTATTAATATTAATCATAGGTGTCACCCCTAGTAGGTGTGCAATATAACAATATAATATAGTTACTAATGAACGAGAATATTATACATGAATAATTTAAAACAATAAAATAAAATATTTATTAAAATAGTAATAATACATTAAATAAATAAAATAAAGCGAAAGTAGATTTAAAACGCTAAAGTATATTTCTATATATATATATATAGGTATATATAGATTAGTGATATTAGAAACTTAGCTAATATACAAAGTTTAAATATTTTATTTTTATTTTTAAAATGTGAAATTATTCAGTTTTCAACTTATTTCCTTAACATCCTGTAGTAATTATAAGTAGGTGTTATTAGGTATAGTATACAATGTATACTATACATAGGAATGATGGATAATATTATCAACTTATACATAGGCCTCTTCTATTGTTGATGTTTCCTATGAATCATCAGTTAGCAATGCAGTTCCAATTTAGACAAACGATGAATCACTTATTACTTCTTTTTAATTATTTATCTTATAACTTAACTTTAAGAATATATCAGGTGTGATATTAATTATAAAAAATTATATTAAAATTATATTATAGATATTAAATTTATATATATATATATAAATAAATGGTCTTAAAATTGTATGACTCAATATTTGTATTAAAAAATTACAATATATTAATATTATATGATTAGGTGTTATTATAGATATTATTGTGATTTAAAAATTTTATTTAATCTTTTTATTCCATAGATAACGGGGGTGTATTCGGTACCCATGGGTACCGAATACACCCCCGTTATCTATGGAATAAATAGATTAAATACAATTTTAAAATTGGACATGCATGTCCAAATACGGACACCCTGTGTTATAATACGGACACCCTGTATACCACTAGATAAACTATATATTATTGATGAATCAATCAGACAAATTACAATTACATTATTTATAATTAATTGTATGAATAATTTAATCAAATTTAATTAGTTAATAATTTATTTATTTTTATTATTTTTTTAATTAATAATATAATTTAAGTATCTAATTAATACAAAATTTAGATTTAGCTTTATTGGTGGTAGGCCTATTAATATTATAACGCACGCAATTTTTATAAAATCAGAATAGCTCATACACTGCGCTCTGATTGGTTATAGGATGTCCGTATTAATACATCTAGAGGTCCGTATTATGGATTTATATGACCTCTAGATATATGCTTATAACTTAATAAATATTTGATAACAAATATAGAAATTAAATATATAATTTTTAGAAATCTTTATCTTTTAATAATATAGTGTTATATTGATACATTTGTATATTCTTTATAAGGTTTTAAGTTGAAATTTTATTTCATAAATTTAAACAAATCAGTTGGATATATTAGTAATATTTTGAATAATTAAAAAATAAAAAATACTTTTTTAAACTATAAATATATTTATCTAATTATGAATATTTTATTCATTAAACATTTTTTTGTATACAATAATCCTATAGGATTTATGCTTTCTGAGATACCGAGAGTGTACGTATTCGGTTACTTTATATTTGTAATAGCTTGTTCGTGATTTTACTAATCGATACTCGAGTATACTCCTATATAGATCCTATCTTTCATTATTATGTTTACATATTTTTACCTATTAATATTATTTACCCCTTAACTCTTTCCGCCCCAGCATAAATAAACGAAACTACATGTAATGTCAAAGAATTATGTATATTTATAAAAAATAATACATATGTTATAAAATAACGAAATATTTATACTAAATATTGAAATTTGTCTATTACAAATAAACTTTTTTTTAATAAGTATATAATATATTATATTAATCTGAAAAAAAGTTATGAATATAACCATTATTCATAATATTATACTTAATTAATTATAATAATAATTATTATTATTTTCTGTAAAATAGAGTTCAACTTCAAACTAGAAATAACATATAAAATATATACATATACATATACATGTCTATATACAAAATGTTGAGTACATATTAATAAATAATATACTGAAAAATCTAATCAATTAATTAACTATTCAATAAATAAAATGTAATTATATAAAAATAAAATATATATTTTTTAAATTTAAAATTAAATAAAGAAATAAATATTCGTATTCTTATAACAAATTATTTGTATTTAAATATTGAAATTTGTCTATTACAAGTAAACTTTTTTTTAATAAGTATATAATACCTTATATTAATCTGAAAAAAAATTATGAATATAACCATTATTCATAATATTATACTTAATTAATTATAATAATAATTATTATTATTTTCCGCAAAATAGAGTACAAATTCAAATTAGAAATAATATATAAAATATATACATATACATATATATTTCTATATAAAAAATGTTTAGTACATATTAATAAATAATATACTGAAAAATCTAATGAATTAATTAACTATTCAATAAATAAAATGTAATTATATAAAAATAAAATATATATTTTTTAAATTTAAATAAAAAAATAAATATTCTTATTCTTATAACTGATTAATTGTATTAAAAAATTGAAATTTGTCTATTAAAATATATCTTAATAATTATATTATAAGTTATATTAATGTGAATACAAATTTAGAATATAATCATTATTCAAAATATTATACCTAATTATTGAATTGAATAATTACAAATTAATCTAGTGTATTCATTTCTATATATTATTTCACTATAAAAAAACAAATTATTCTTGGTATATAAATATATAACTATTACAATAAAAAAATCACTTCTTGATACAATATATATATTATTTTATTAAAATAACATGTAATTTTAAATCATTTAAAATATATACAAATTAATATTTATAAAGAATAACATACACAATATAATATATACAAAAAATATATGTATAATAAAATATAGTAAATATTGATATAATAAAAAAATATATGTACATATTATAATAACAATATATACGGAAATAATTAATTTGAATGAAATTCAACAAAACAATTTAAAAAAATTAAATATTCTAATTTTAAATAATATAAATACAATATGTATAATACAAAAATGCATTTATAAATTGTTGAAGAATAATGAATATATAAAAATAAATATATATATATATATTTACATACACAAATAAGTAATTTGAATGAAATTCAGTAAAATGATTATTAAAAAATGAAATATTGTAATTTTAAATAATATAAAATTAATACGTATATTTCAAAAATTCATTTATAAATTGTTAAGAATAATGAATATATCAATATAAATATATATATATATATATATATATATATATGCAAATATTATGTCCCCACTATGGCTCTGCGTCTTCCTCCCAGTACATCTCAGGTAGTGATATGCTCAGATTCACTAGAAATATCACCGAAATCCTGTGCTATAATAAATGTTAATTTAAAGTTAATAAATATAATATATATAATAACATAGTTATACTTATTTGTAAGTATCCCTGAAAAATTAAATACAAAAAAATGTTATAAAATATTATGGTAACTATAATTTTAAATTCTATATTTTGTAAATTGTTTATTTTGATAATGTACATTATTATTAGAAAATATGTCACCATTATAATTTAATATCTATAATAAAAAGTTAAAAATAATTAAAAAAATGAAAATATAGATTCCAGTTAGTCAATATAATTATTTTAAATAAATGTATAACAAATTAGGTAAATGACGTATACATGTATATTAGTTTTCTAACTGTTGCTCTGCCCCTAGCTGTCCCCACTATGGCTCTGCGTCTTCCTCCCAGGACATTTCGAGTAGTGATATGCTCAGATTCACTAGAAATATCACCGACGTCCTGTGTTATAATAAATGTTAATTTAAAGTTAATACATAATATATATATATATTATTTTAAATAATTTATATTCTACACAGTTATACTTATTCGCAAGTTTCCCTGAAAAATTAAATACAAAAAAATGTATCAAATATTACTGTAACTATAATTTTAAATTCTATATTTTATAAATTGTTTATTTCAATAACGTACGCTATTATTAGAAAATATGTTAACATTATAATTTAATATCTATAATAAAAAGTTGAAAATAATTTAAGAAATGAAAATATTCCATTAGATTCCAGTTAGTCAATATAATTATTTTTAATAAATATATTTATAACAAATTAGGTAAATGACGTATACATGTATATTAGTTTTCTAACTGTTGCTCTGCCCCTAGCTGTCCCCACTATGGCTCTGCGTCTTCCTCCCAGGACATTTCGAGTAGTGATATGCTCAGATTCACTAGAAATATCACCGACGTCCTGTGTTATAATAAATGTTAATTTAAAGTTAATACATAATATATATATATATTATTTTAAATAATTTATATTCTACACAGTTATACTTATTCGCAAGTATCCCTGAAAAATTAAATACAAAAAAATGTATCAAATATTACTGTAACTATAATTTTAAATTCTATATTTTATAAATTGTTTATTTCAATAACGTAAGCTATTATTAGAAAATATGTTAACATTATAATTGAATATCTATAATAAAAAGTTAAAAATAATTTAAAAAATGAAAATATAGATTCCAGTTAGTCAATATAATTATTTTTAATAACAAATCAGGTATATGACGTAGAATATTCTCTGCCTCTAGGTATATAATATGTATATCTATAATACAAGTTATATTGAATACTTCTAAAATATACAATTGATAACATTATATACATACAGCAAAGATTTTCCGAAGGAAAGATATAACACTTACGCGAAATCGTGTAATTCGAATTTGTATACAAAATAACCTGGTGCCACCTATAGCGGGTTACTTTTAGGAACTATGCGCTATTTATAATGTAAATTCGTATTTAACTATACACTTTTAAAATGTTAAATATTATGCTTTAAATTAATATTTATATGATGAAAACTAAGTGTTCATTACTAATATATAATAAACAAATATGATATTTATGTTTTAAATGCTATAAGTATATATTTAGTAAGTAAAAGTTAATTTATATTGCATGTAATTTAATAGAGCAATGAAAACATTGTTGTATGCAAACAGAACCGAACCTAAATCTATTTCAGTGATTTCGATACTACTGCTAGCAGCGGTTGGGGATATTACTAAATTATGTTGCATGCATAGGGAGTTTTATATCTTTGCTTCGCAAAATCTTTGCATACAGTATGTAATATACTATGTATATATAGATACTAAATAAAAATATAAACCATAGTATCAATGAATAATATTATAAAATTCAATTGAAAATTATAAAATTCATAATAATATTGATAATGAATACATTTCATAATTACATTTTATTAATTATACACTGTATAATACAGTAATAACATATATTATTATACTCAATATGATATTTAATTATATATTGAATATCTAATAATACATTATTTAACATTAATATCTATAATACAAGTTCATCTCCGAGTTACAACACAGTTGAATTATCAAATGTTATGTTTATATTTATTATTTTGATTACTAACGAATTTTTAAATGTTAGGTCAATAGAAATTATAATTTATATAATAATTATAAGTTATATATAGTAACAATTATAGTATATTGAATTATTCTAAAATATACAATTTATAAAATTATATACATACTATGTATATATAGATACTAAATAAAAATATAAATCATAATATCAATGAATAATACTATAAAATGAAATTGAAAATTATAAAATTCATAATAATATTGATAATGAATAAATTTCATAAATACAATTTATTAATTATATAGTAATAACATTAATTATTATACACAATATGATATTGAATTATATATTGAATAACTAATAATATATTATTTAACATTAATATCTATAATACAAGTGCATCTCAAAGTTACAACACAAGTTGAATTATCAAATGTTATGTTTATATTTATTATTTTGGTTACTAACGAATTTTTAAATGTTAGGTCAATAGAAATTATAATTTATATAATAATTATAAGTTATATATATTAACAATTATAGTATATTGAATAATTCTAAAATATACAATTTATAAAATGATATACATACTGTATATATATATATAGATACTAAATAAAAATATAAATCAAAATATCAATGCAATAAAATACTATAAAATGCAATTGAAAATTAAAAAATTCATAATAATATTGACGAATACATTTCATAATTACATTTTATTTATACATATTATATCTACAATTATATATACATAAATATATTAACTTTTTTTTATATATGTTAATAATTATAAGAGTATATACAACTAACATCAACAGAGGATTGCCGGATTCATTACTAGAAAGAAGTAAAAGCTAGAGAGCTACGGCAACAGAAATGCATACGTCAGCCATGTTGAAAAATTGTAATGTGACGCTCAAATTTTAAATATCCTTTGTAAATAATATTATGACCAATTTTCATTAAATTTAAAAATTAATACGCGTGTATTGTTTATATGATGGAAAAAAAATAAGGAAAAAATATATTTTCACTAATAAAATACAATACATTTAATTATTGATCATTTTAATTTTATATACACATGTTTTATTTTAAATTGTTCATTTAAAAACAACATTTTATACGAACTATTTATTGTTTGTTATTTATAAAATGAACTAAACACAAACACTAGAATATTCTCACTATTATGATGGTTAATACTAATATAATATTGAAAAATAATAATATATAATTTGTATTTATAATTTATATGTTTATTTATATTATTTTACTTATGAATCTTCAAAATAAATATCATATAGAGTTATATTTTGACAATATACTCACAATATAAGATATAAAACTACATTTTCCTAAATCCTATCATATTTAAAACATATTTTAAATAAATATTGATTTTAATTTTTTACAATTCAACTACTCTATTGTTATAATATACGTTTATGATCTATAATAAATTGAGATGATTAAATATGACGATACGCGAATTGTATAGGTGACGATAAATGACGATTGGAAGGAAATAGTTAAACGAAATTTATTTTACCATTGCTCTTATTAATTTAATATATATATATATATATATTATTAATTACTATTTAGTGTTAATAGAAAAAGTCGTCGATCTCGTAAACGAGTATACACCATATATATAAAATATATGTTATAGCATACCTATATATATATATAAATAACAAATAGGTGGGTGTTTTTAGAATAACTTAGGTTTATTTATTTATATATAATATCTTATATTTTGTATATAGGTATATATATATAATCTTGTACAATGTACACTATATTAGTTATATTGATATATTTAATAAATTATACTTTTTAACTAATTTGACATCATTTATTCACTACCTATACACTGTTAAAAATAAGGGTATAATATTATGAAATATATGGTATAACATATGGAAATACGAGTTATACCATACAATTACGTTAAATGGTATAAGATCACATATTATATGGTATAACATTTGATTTTTTTAGTTATACCATATAGATTAATTGAAATGGTATAAGATTACAAATTATATAGTATAACATTTGTTTTTTTTAGTTATACCATATAGCTTAATTTAAATGGTATAAGACTACGAATTATATGGTATAACATTTGTAATTTGTAGTTATACCATTAGCTATTAAATATAATGGTATAACTTTATGAATTATATGGTATACAATATGGAACTACCAGTTATACCATAACATTTTAAAATTAAGTTTATATTTGATTGAAAATAAAATGTATAAGAATATGCTTCATAATAGTATCCTTAATAATATCCTTAATATAACAGTTTACTTATTGTTGTGTTAAATTATTATAGACATAGCATGTATTGCTTCTAATTGCAATTAAACTGGTTTTAAGAAACTATATAGATTCCCCATAGGGAAATATGTATACATATACATATTTCCTATATTTCATATACAAATACTTATAATTATTCGAGTATATGTATATATATATATATAAATAAGTCCATTTTATTTATTAACATATTCTATTTCCACTCTACACTCAACATGAGAAGCATCTATTTTTCAACACATTACAATATACATAAGGTATTTATACTATATTATATATATATACAAATTATATCATATTATATATAATAATATAAAAGTTTATATAATATATAATTTTATAATATATTGATATATTATTTATAATATATAATTAAATTGTTAGAATATAATTATATAATTATATATATATATATATATATATATATATATATGTTATAAAGTCAAAGTTGTAGATAGGTATATCGATTAATGTAATGTACATTTAAATGCATTTAGCATTACGTAACAGAAATCGATATATCTACATAAAACTTTAAACTAGATTTCGGTGTCTCGCTCTGTGTTAAATGCATATATGTCTATAGCCATAGCCATGTAAATGTTTATTTTTCTGGTATTTTATATTGTTATCGTCTGTAAAGTATATTTCGTTATTTTTCTATAGAATAAATTCCACTCGGTGAGATTGGCTCATTTTTCGGTTTGCATCTCATTGGGTAGGTACTATTATTATTATTATAATTATTATTATGTTATATTATTATTATGTTCAACAGGTCTTTGCTTTGATTAATAAACTGTATTAGAACATTCACATTATTACATACATATATATTATAAAATTATGATAACTATATGCCAATCATTAATATGCAGGAAACTGTAGAATTATTTGCAGAAAATATTAGAAAAACTGCCGGAGAGGAATAGTGAGTTGATGGGGATGATAAAGCATATAACGTATATACACAAATATATAGACGAATATATTGATGTACTAGGTATCGCTACTACGCAAACTGATCAAACAGGTAATTTAGTTATCTAATTAATAACATTAGTTAAATATCTATATAAAATAAATATGCAATTATATTTTATTAGTCCATGGATAGTATACTATATATCCATATATGGTCAATTATTTATTTTATTTTTAGTTCACAATGTAATTAAATTTAAATAATATTACTAATAAGTATATATAAATAATGTTAACTGTTGTACAAATATTATCAATATCCTTCTTTCCTTAATCTTCCCTTATCAAATATAGATTATAAAATGTATAATTAAATATATAATATAATATTTCCTAAAATAGATGCGGGAATCATATATTTTATGATGGGAGTTTGCGAATTATTGAAAAATGAATTTACAATGAAAATAAAGATAAGGTTACTTAATAATTACTTAATAACTATAGATTTAATATTATAGTTATTTTATGATTTTTCGTATGCTAATTCAAAAGTATAGTAAACTCTATTATATATATAACTGCAGTAATTCATATAATATATTGGATTTTTCTAATTACAATTATAACGTATATAAAGTATACAATTATAAAGTATACTTTATATAGTATTATCATATATGATATTAACTGTATAAAGTTTCTTATAAGATACATATTTATACTATTATATAATATACAATATTATTATTCATACTCTAGTATACTATATATATATATATATATATATATATATATACCTTATATAAATATTTGAATTTTAATTGCAGGAAATAATGACTCCATGGATACATGGATATATGCATATATCAGAAAAGAGGATGCTTATTATGTGTGTCGATAATTGTTTGGTTCTCGTTCAAAATAATTTATTTCGTATTTTATTAAGTGGTATTGTTAATTTTATTTGTTTCACATAACATGTCCTACAAACATTAATTGTTTATGTAATTTTGTATCACGTTATTTATTTAAAAATGTATCTGTTATAAACAATATTGTTACACCAAAATATGTGGTTTTTAGAAAATAAATTATCATTATAAATGTCGATTCCATATATAAATTAATAATATAGAATAGTAAGTTATTATAAACACTGATATAAATTTAAATAAAATATAGTATAAATTTTAATAAATTATGATATAACTTTATATAATATACATTTTAATAAATTATGGTATAACTTTAAATAAAATATAGTATAACTTTTAATAAATTATGGTATAACTTTATATAATATATGGTATAAATTTTAATAAATTATGGTATAACTTTATATCAAATATGGTATAACTTTTTATAAATTATGGTATAACTTTATATAATATATGGTATAAATTATGGTATAACTTTATATCAAATATGGTATAACTTTTTATAAAATATGGTATAACTTTATATAAAATATGGTATAAACTATGGTATAACTTTATATCAAATATGGTATAACTTTTTATAAAATATGGTATAACTTTTTTAATTAGTTATACCGTAAATGGTATACCAGGGCGCCACGGGGTTATACCATTTTTTAATCAATGTTATACCATTTATTTCTAACAGTGTAGTGGAATAATATAAATGTATTTAGGTGTTCCTATAGGTAGGTTATGTCCTATACCTACCATGAAATCAAGAATATACTTATTGTATATTTATTCGTATAACTGGTATTATAGGTGGGATTATACCTATTTAGTATATTAAGTTAACAAGTTATAATATCAACCTTCAAGTATTATAGATTATAATGATAATATAATAAATTTAATAAACTTAATTAACATGTTAGTATATAACTATATACTTATATTAAGTTAACAAGTTATAATATTAACCTTCAAGTATTATAGATTATAATGATAATATAATAAATTTAATAAACTTAATTAACATGTTTGTGGCCCTAAAAAGGACCGATTTTTTTAGAATAAATGTTGATATAATAATAATAATAATATTATTATATAAAAATAAGGTTATAATAATAGTACGAAATTAAATAAAAAGATACATAATAATATGAACGAATAATACAAATAATAATACATAAAAATAAGGTTATAATAATAGTACGAAATAAAATAATAAGTAAAATAATAATATGAACGGATAATAATACAATACAAAATGTTGTGAAGATTTATCAGAAAAACTCTAGTAATATAATAATAATAAAGTATACAAAATAATAATCAGGTATTTAGAGTACGAATATTACCTCGGATAGTATTATGATACATCTATATATATATATAATATTCTCATATTATGTAATACCACAATAGGAAGTGCCATGCAATTGCATGCAATTGGGGTCATATTCAGTACAAGTTAAACAAGGAATTGTAATATTGGTCATTATACTTATATTTATTTATAACAAATTTGTTATATACATTAATTATAATCTATAGATATAGGATATATTTATATATATATATAGGATATAAATCTAAGAATAGATAGGAATCTATAGATTCTATATATATACGTATATATATATATATATATATAGGTTTACCTATAGGTTATATATAGGAATATATAGGAATATAGATCCCATAGAATCTATATTACTATCTATTCCTAGATTTTAATCTATATATAAATTTATATTATTAAATATATATATATATATAAACGAGGACTCGACATAGTTTATAACCTATAACCTATAACCCGACTGGTTGAACGCTATATAAGATTTCAACAGAAATTAAAATTGCATTATTAAGATAGGCGACTGATACATATCAAGATACTATTGCTAGATTACGGAAGATATCGTACGTGAAAGCCGAATAGACTTTACGAAGCGAATTTAGAAAATGGTTTTAAGAACGATGCGTTATTTTCTCAATTTATGTTTGAAGTATTATGATTAACTTCAACACATTTAATGTTTAAAATAAATCTATACATATATATATATACATAATTATATATATATATATATATAATATATATATATATATATAATTATGTATATATATATATATATATATACATAATTATATATATATATATATATATATATAAATTAAATCTCTACCAATTTCATTACAAAATATATTTAGAAATGTACCTACCAGTTAAGCCAGAAAATAAAGATTACGTATACGTTATATGATATATAACATAATATAGTTTTTAATATTTCATATAATATGATATAATCATGATTGTGAATTCATAAATTAAAAAGTATTTTACTTTTATTTAGTAATATCTCTGTATAATATTCTCATAGTACTACTTTACTAATTATAGGTGTTCTATCACAATAGGAAGTGCCATGCACAGTCATATTCAATAAAAGTTAAACAAAATATGGTTATAAAGGTAGTCTATAAAATATATGTATATCCATAGCTATATATATATATATATATATATATATATATATATATATATATATATATATATATATATATATATATATTTATAGTATATATATTATAATATATATATATTATATACATATATAGGTTACAATATAGTTAATATATACATATATATAAATTATATAAGTTTCTGTAAATTATGACTGTTTTATCATTTATATAAACCTTATCATAAGGTATATTCCTATATAGGTTATTAAATTATTACACATACGTATATTCATACATTTAGATAGCCGTATAGTACTATTATATATATATATATATATATATATATATATATACAATGATATTATAATACAAGTACTACTAATGTATGAACTAGCACTTCTCGTGTGAAAATGCTCGCAATGTTCATATATTATATATTTATATATATTTATATAACACATACATTATATATATATCTTAATTAATTTATTTATCTTAATTATCATATATATAAAAATATATATATATATATATATATATATATATATTATACACAATTATATATGTTGTATATATTCAACATATATTATAGTGCATGCACTTGTAATTGATAGAGTACTTGTTTAAATATATATATATATTATATATATTTAAACGAGGACTCTATCAATGACCTTGTAGACAGGTCGAACGCTGTATAAGATTTCAACAGAAATTAAAGTTGAATTATTAAGATGAACATCGAGATAAGCGACTGCTACACATCAAGATACTATTGCTAGATTACGGAGGATATCGTACGTGAAAGCCGAATAGACTTTACAAAGAGAATTTGGAAAATGGTTTTAAGAACGATGCGCTATTTTCTCAGAATTTATGTTTGAAGTATTATGATTAATTTCAACACATGTAATGTTTAAAATAAATCTATAAATACATATATATATATATAAATTAAATCTCTACCAACATCATTAAAAAATACATTTAGAAATGCGCCTACCAGTTAAGCCAGAAAATAAATATTACGTATCAAGGGTATTATGATTAATAACTAATATATTTTAAATTTAAAATAAATGTAATATATTAACAATTAAAATAATGTAATATATTTATATTACATTATAGTAATTGTTAATGTACTACATTATGTATAGCACAATATATATATATATATATATCATATTTATCAGCGTTCATAGAAAACCTCTGACAACAGATATGTACTGCTTAGCTTACACTAGATGACCAATAAAGAAACGCGACGCTTCAAGGATGCAGTGGCCCTCAAGCGGAGAACTACGTGAATGTAACGGACTTCGGACAAAGAAATAAAAAATATTGAACCTATAGATACATTCTAGCGTATTGAATACATTCTGTATACATATATGAGTCGATATTCCGACTCATATATGAGTCGAGCTGTTTTCAGCGTAGATGTTATTTTAGATATAAAATTCTCAAGCATAACAATTATTTTTGTAAAAACACACTCATATAAAAAGGCATTTACACATGTTATGCTCTTAAACGAAAAACAGCACTGAAAACGCAACGGAATTATAAATTATATATATGTAAACCATAAATTACATATATATATATATATATAATTTATATATATATATATATATATACATATATATATATATATATATATATATATATATATATATATATATCATATATATATGATTTATATTTAAATCAAAACAATATGTTTTAATATTCGTATGCAATTCATAATATAGTATGGATCCATATATGGATGTATATAATTGTTTTATAATCAATACCTTGAAGTAGGTTATAACCACTAAATATATACAATATACTAAATATAGAATATTATAAATACATATTATCATGTATAATCATTAATATATATATATATATATATATCTATCTCAATTTGAAATATATACATATAAGGTATATATAAATAATATTTATTAAATATATATATATACCTTAATTGTCATAGTTACATTACATACTATATTGTATAATGTATATATGATTAATTATTAATTTAATATGTATAAATATCTTAATTAAGGTATATTATACACAGTATATACTATATATATATATATATATATATATATATATATATATACTATAGTATATACAACATTACATGTTAATTATGATTATAAGTAATTATATTGATTACTTTAATTATTTGTAGATATAATTGTGTTTATAACTATTGCATACATAATATAGTTTTTACTATTTCATAATATAATATGATATAATCATGATTGTGAATTAATAAATTAAAGTATTTTACTTTTATTTAGTAATATCTCTATGTATAATATTCTCATAGTACTACCAAAGCCCTGGGCTTTGGTAGTACTTTACTTATTATAGGTGTGCTATCACGATAGGAAGTGCCATGCAATTTTAGTCATATTCAATAAAAGTTGAACAAAATATGGTTATAAAGGTAGTCTAGAAAATATATGTGTATATCCATAGCTATATATATATATATATATATATATATATATATATATATATATGAATATATATATATATATATATATATATATATATATATATATATATATATATATATATATATATATATATATATTATATATACATATATATAGGTGAACATATATATACTATATATATATTTATAGTATATATTATATACATATATAGGTTAACATATATATATATACATTAAATAAGTTTCTGGAAATTATGACTGTTTTATCGTTTATATAAACCTTATCATAAGGTATATTCCTATATAGGTTATTAAATTATTACACATACGTATATGCATACATTTAGATAGCCGGATAGTATATAAGGATATTATAATACATGTACTACCAATGTATGAATTAGCACTTCTCGTGTGTATTACAATAGTGGTTATGTCCTCGGTTGTTTGATGGACATCATGCAATATCGGTGTTTATCAATACCTGAAATAAATGTATTTAATTAATAAACAATATTGAATACATTAATATTAAATATTTAATATTAAAAAGATAATAATTATATCAACAAAATAAATATTAAATAAATAATATTATTATTATTAAAAATATAATATTATTACCTATATCATATAGTAGTATATATACTATATGATTCATATAGTATATGTATTACCTATATAGTATTATACTAATTAATATACTAGTAAATATAAATAAACTTATAATTATATAACATTAGTTATTTATATAAATATATATATATATATATATATAATATATATAAATATATAAATATATACTTAATAATAATTATTGAAATACGAACCATACTCGACAATATAATTATCAAAAGTGAAGCTATAATATTTTAACAACAATAAAATAAATAAATGTATCAGCTAATGATTGGATAATATACATATATATAATTCGCCCAATCAAAATCTATGTCTTTAAAAATAATTAATATAGAGAATAAAAGTATTTGTAGTAAACTTAATTATGAAAATATACATACACATATACAGACGAATAATGTGCGTCGCACAGTGTGCCACCAACACACACAAATATACATACACACTCACACATATATATATATATACCGTGTTCTCATATATTAAAGTGGATTTAAAAATTTAAATTTGATAATTCGCCTCGAATATTCAATAGGTGGCGCTTTTCAATAACATTAGATTCATCCAATGAGATTCATTGTTACCAGTAATCTCGTACGAGGTAATTTCGTACGACTTTTTATATTTATTTTAATTTATTTTATAATTATACAGTTCTTATACGAATATATATATAACTTATTTTATCGAGAGATGAGGTGCTCATATATGGCTAACTCCGATAGGGCTAATTAAGATAGTGATAATTCCGATAGGGCTAATTGAGATAGTGATAACTAAGATAGGGCTAATCAGATATGGATAACTCCGATAGGGCTAACTCCAATAGGGCTAATTCAGATAGAGCTAACTCCGATAGGGCTAATTCAGATATATAAGTTAGATATTAAGAATATAGAATATAGAATATATAGAATCAAGAATATAATATTATTTATTTGGGTCTATAGTATCTAATTTATATATATAAATTTGATACAAAGATATTGCTGAAATAACAACGTATACGTATGTATACATCAAACTATAGTTAGTAAGGTAACCTACACCTATAGGTAGTTTGGTCGATGAAAGTCGCGACCAAATAACCCGTGTGTTATTTGGTCTATAATTAACTAATCATATATCAGATAGTAAAATGATATAATTGATATACAAATTATGGTTAGCTATATTTACAGCCTTCACCATGTCTGTATTAGAATACCTCTGGTATATAATATTCTTAGACATATTTGATTTGATATTATAACATTATTAATAACATATGATAAAGGGGGAAATACGAAGTTCGATGAAGATGTAATATAATTTTGCAATCATTTTGAAAATATAATCTAATGTGGCGGTGGTATTAAGTTGGCTCCTAATTTTAGTCATAATTGTATTCAATAAATTTAATTTATTTATGTTATCACTTATCGAGTAAAGTTTTACTATCGGCCAAATTACCCGACATTGCTGTTTTTATGCATATTTATATAGCTTATTAATATCCATTTTATTCGCAAAATATACAAAAATATAAATAATTAAAATATACATATCATAAATTAATATAATATTAGTTACCTACATAGTATATGATGGTTATTTAAAACATATGTATATTTTGAATATGAGCACTCATGAAAAATCGGCTAAATTAAACTTCCTCCCCTATATTATCTTTAAGTTTTACATTGACATATTCTACGTAGTTATCGCTTGAGTTTAACATGATCAGATGTAAACACATGGCAATACATATGTAGAGAAATAGTAGTAGATTGAATATGGATATATAAGGGTGATAGTGGAGATTAGTGATTCAGGGGTATAAGTAAGGATACAATAACTGAAACAAGTTCAGAGGAGATCTCCTTTATTCGAATAAAGGAATATTAATAGATTTAATTATTCTATATTGAATGAGTTATAAAGAAGGAAGCAGAGGGAGGATAACTGTAAAGGATAAATGACCCCTAATAAGATCACATTTGGTACAATAAAACAATTACACGAATCATGAGATATGCAGAAAATATGGGCTAGAGAATTCCCAGAAGTATAGGTAGGAATTGAATACTTGATTCATGTCTAGGGAGCTAGTAAAATACTTGAAACTTTAATAGTGGGTCGAGTGAAGATGATAATTTAACTCAACAAGTTTAATAAATATAGTTGTGGATAAAATGAAACGTTATATCGTCCTATATATAGGACGTCCTACGACGTCGTACGTTATAACGTTTCCTATAGGACAATGATTACGAGGATTGTGAGTGGGCTACATATATAGTGTTGATGGTGTTACGATGTTAATAGTATACTATAGTATATTATAGTATAGTATAGTATATTATAGTATATTATAGTATATTATAGTATATTATAGTATATTATAGTATAAAACATACAGAGGAAGAAAACAGATGAACGAAACATAGAAAAATGAAGATTTCAAAATATTACTAGAAATGATGAGTGGTGATAGAAGATAATAGTTATAGCGAATGAAACTGAAAAGTGTTACACGAAGAATACGCATGACTGAGATTTCATTACGAAGTAGGAGTAATTTAGAGATATTACTTATATAATTTATAACGAAGAGATACCGTAAACAAAATACCATTTTACTACTATATAATATACATATATGTATAACATAATATTATAATAACGTAATAATGAACAATATAATATAATAATATATATATATATTTATACTTTATACTCAATTATATGTATTATATTTATTTGCTTTAATTTATTTTAAACATGATGAAGTAATTACTCGGGAATGGACATTTTTTATTTTTTATTTATTTTATTACTTACTTTATAATGTACACTTTTGAAATACTTGAGCTCTTACTATTTATATAGAAATATTCCATTTGGCATTTAGAATATATTATATTTGACTTTTAATTACTTTTAATTATTTTTGTTAATATTTATTCATCAATATATATTTATTTATATGAATTACATATAACTTATATAGTGATAATAGTGATATATTTAATTTCCTATATATATGTGTGTATATTTATGTGTTTATGCATGTATGTATGCATGTATATATGTATGTGCAATACACATTGTGCATGTCTGTATGTATATGTATTTGTATATGTATGCATGTGTGTATGTATATATATATATATATATATATATATATATATATATATATATATATATATATATATATATATATAAATATATATATATATATATATATATATATATACACATACACATACACATACTCATACACATGCACATACATATACATACATACACATATATACACACGTACACATACACATTCATATATATATTATATATATATATATATATATATATATATATATATATTATATATATATTGATATATATTATATATATTTATATATATTATATATAATATATATATATATACATATGAATGACAGGACATTTTTAAAGCCGAAAGGAGGGAGTGTTCTCGACAGCAAAGTTTCATGCATTAAACTGCTTAGTTGCAAGCAGTCTATAAAAATAGCAACAATGAACGTAAGAACTATCAGGATGGAAGACAGAAAGAATGAATTAATATATAACGCATCCAAAAAAGGCATTAACATACTAGGAATAGTAGATCATAAAATATGCCATGACGACACTATAAAATACGAAAGAATTGATAAACATACATTGATTACAACATCTGCATGGAGAAACCAAAATCAAGCATCAGCAGGAGGTATAGGAATTTTATTAGACTCAAAAGCAGAACAAGCCCTGAAAGAAATAATTAAGTGGACTGAAAGAATAATGATTATACATTTCAACGGAAACCCACTCACTACAGTAATAATTCATTATTCACCATATGTGAAGGGAGCAATGAAGCAGAAGTTCATTATAAAAACCTACTCGACGCAACCACTACGATACCAAGACACAATGTTTTACTGACGATAGGAGACTTCAACGCACATGTAGGAACAAATGACACTTTCAAGTACACATATCATAGAAACAGTAATCAAAACAGCAGACTTCTAATAGACTACGCCGAAGAAACTAACACGATGATAGCCAACACATTCTTCAGAAAGAGGACCGGTAAACTCTGGACATTTATGTCAGACTCTACTGGTGCCAAAACTCAAGTGGACTACATTTTGATTATACGAAAGTGGAAGAACAGCTTACATAACTGTGAAGCCTACAACAGTTTCAGCAGTGTTGGATCCGACCACCGAATTCTGACAGCAAAGTTAAAATTAAGTTTAAGAAAGAACTCAACTGAAGCTAAGAAAACACAATATGACTGGTCAATACTGAAGAATAAAGACGCTAGTACTAAATATAGAAAGCTGTCAGAGAAAAATTTAACGAACCTCAATCTGAAAACACAACTGCAACAGAACTATATGAAAACTTTATAGAAGCTAATAATATCATATCAAAGAAGATGATTCCTAGAATAAGAGCAAATCGAAAAACTAACACTACTTATGATCATAGAATTCAAGAACTGAGAGAGAAAGTAGAAATTGTATACAGTAAACACACACTTTCAAATACAAATAAAAGCTACGAAGAACTAGTAAAAGCAAAAGATAACTTACGTAATATGTACATGAACATCGAGAGTAACGCACTACAAAAAGCCACAGAACAGGTAGAATTAACAAACCAAGAATCTAAACATTCTAAATGCTGGAAGTTAATAAACGAAATAACAGGCCGTAAAAACACCAAAAAAGGAATTATAAAGGCGAAAAGTAAAGAAGATAGAGTCAAGATATGGTACGAACACTTCAAAAAATTACTGGGCAGTGACAGAAAAGGCGATGAAAACATATCAGTTAATGCAGATCTCAATTTGGATTTGAATGAAACACATAATATACTCATAACAGCTTTTACTTTGGAAGAATATAGAAAAGTGACAGACAACCTTAAAGATGGTAAGGCTGCAGGACCTGATGATATAAGTCCAGAGATACTAATGTACTGCAAATTTGACGACATCATACTAAACTTTGCAAATAATATACTATTTTTACAAGAAACACCAGCTCAATGGACATCAAGCAACATAAAGCCACTACCTAAATCAGGAGATCTAAGCGATGTAAATAACTACAGAGGAATAAGCTTATCAAGTATTGCATCAAAGATAACACACAAGATGATTCTGAACAGAATTCAACCTACAGTCGATAAATTGTTGAGGAATAACCAAAACGGATTTCGACCAGGTAGAGGAACCATTGCACATATATTAGCAATAAGACGACTCATAGAAGGAATTAAGATCAAAAGTATTCAATATATCATAACATTTGTGGATTTTAAAAAGGCTTTCGACAGCATCGACAGAGAAGTTCTATTCAAAATTCTCAAGATTTATGGAATTCCAGAAATACTAATAAGAGCTATAAAATCTCTTCACAGTAACTCAAAAGCGCAAGTAATAACGCCTGATGGAATCACTGAAACTTTCCTTATTCAAAACGGAGTACTGCAAGGTGATACTCTAGCTCCATTCCTATTCATTATAGCTTTAGACTATTCTATGCGACTAGCAATAGATGGACGAGAGAGCGAAATAGGTTTTGAAATAACAAGAAAGAAAAGTAGGAGACATCCAGCAGTAAACGTTACAGATTTCAGCTATGCAGACGACGTAGCTCTTATTAGTAAAAATATTGAAGAAGCACAAATACTGCTTCAGAGAGTAGAAAAATAATGTGGAAATATAAGTCTAAAGATAAACTGTAAAAAGACAGAAGCCATGTATTTCGGTATAGACAATAACCAACATATACACACCATACTCAATAATGAAATCAAAATAGTAGATAACTTTAAATATCTAGGGTCATGGATGCAAAGCTCAGAAAAATACTTCAATATTCGCAAAGCACTAGCCTGGTCAGCCGCTAATAAGATGAAGAAATTATGGAAATCAAGCATAAGAGACTCACTTAAAGTTAGAATATTCAGGGCTACGATTGAAACAATATACACATATGTTGCTGAAACATGGACAACTACAAAAACTATGAATATACGAATAGATGGATGTTACACCAGACTTCTCCGAATGGATTTAAACATATCCTGGAAAGATAAAATCAATAACATAACGCTATATAATGGAAACACAAGAATATCTGAAGTAATAAAAGAAAGAAGACTAAAACTTGCAGGTCATTTGATGAGACACGACAACGAAATGGCTCATCAACTTGTCCTTTGGGAACCGACAAATGGTAGTGCAAGAAGAGGTCGCAAAACCATCACTTTTGTAGATAATCTAAGAGAAGACATATGACTAGATGATATAAATGAGATAAAGACGATGATGTTGGATAGAGATGTTTGGAGAGAAAAGGCAAAGAAGAGTCGAGCGAGAGCTCGACATAAGTAAGTAAGTATATATATGAAAATAATATATTGGTATGAAATTATAGTTATTTTGTTGAATCACTTATTATTTAATATTTTTCAAATGTGGTTATATCTTTTTAATTATTTTTTAGTTTTGTATAAGGTTATCAAATTGCCTATTATTTTTATTATATATTTGTATTATTATTTTCCATTCTCGAAAAATTAACCGGGTAGAACTAGATATATCTAGTTCTTAGTAGCTTATAAGCTGATTTTTTCTACCCAGTAGTCCGCTACACCTTCTGAGTTATATAGGAGATATATATATATAATTTGTATACTTGTAAATATCTTAATTTGTGACGATCAATATATATGTAATTAATAATAATAATAATAATAATTATAATAATAATAATAATAATAATAATAATAATAATAACAATAACAATAACAATAATAACAATAATAATAATAATACTAATAATAATAATAATAATAATAATAATAATAATAATAATAATAATAATAATAATAATAATAATAATAATAATAATAATAATAATAATAATAATAATAATAATAATAATAATAATAATAATAATAATAATAATAATAATAATAATAATAATAATAATAATAATAATAATAATAATAATAATAATAATAATAATAATAATAATAATAATAATAATAATAATAATAATAATAATTATTATTATTTTTTAGAAGACATTTTTTAATTCTTTTTAATGTTTAGTATATATTATATAATAATAATAATTATTATATATATATATATATATATATGTATTTATTTCATTTCATTAGGGTTACACAATAACGTGGAATCTTTTTTATTATTGTCAACAAGAACACACACATATATATATATTGTATCATACTATTTGTATAACTAATGCAGGAATGCACATCAATATTTCTTATCAGTGGCCGGGCAGTGAGCAATATTAATCCCGAATAAGCTCGCCACTACATTGTCTACGGTATCACAGAAATAGAATCAGGTATTAGGCTATATTCGCGTTGGGTAACGCTTAATTAATAGCTATTTATAGAATCGCTAAGATGACCTATGATTAGCAGGTTCGTTATGATTTCCTCGCCGGGCATTAGGCTGTATCGATCCATATATAGCAGTTGAACGCGTGAAACCTATCGAGCGCAACGCTATAACGTGAAGGACGTGATGTCCTCTCAAGCATTACGTAAGTGGAGGAGTGTTTCTATAATGATTAGCGATGAGTGACAACTTGATGTTGAATTACGAGAAAAGCGAACTATTCTACAGTTAAACAAGTTTATGCTATACAATTTTACGATATTAATAAGTATACTATCTCAATGAATATTAATATATATATATATATAAAAATATATATATTTTTTCTATATAATATAGATACACTTTAATATAAATGTAATATTTACAATTTATCTCTATAGATTATATATATTTATATATAAATATTAATAGTATCACTTTAATACCCTATACACTATTTAACGTATATATTTAACAGGATAACAATATATTTATTATACATATATATATATATATATATATATATATATATATATATATAATAATAATAATAATAATAATAATAATAAGAGTTTAGGAATTAGTCTAGATGAACGAAAAGCTGAGCTTATCAAATCTTTCACTCAATGTGATTGTGGAGGGGGGGTAATCAGATTAAAAATTAAAATAATATGAAATAAAATATTTTATTATAAAATTTCTATCCGGGATATCGTAAAGAAATAGTCATACAAAAAATTGACGAAAGAAATCTCAAATACTTTATACTAATTGCTAATGAAATCTGTAAACTAGTTGACCAAGGTGTATCAACTTGGAGGATTTGGGGTTTCTATATCCAATACCTTAAGGAACTTACTTTCGTCAATAGTAAGAGCACTGACAACAATTTCCCCCTCACAACAATTGCATCCTCATCCCAGTCCGAACCATTACCGGCCACATAAATCAATGCAAAGTACTCGTGAATAACTTATATTACATATTTAAAATATAAATTTGACTTCCTGGATAGAAAATAATACTGATAGAATGTTAAGTAAAATTTAAATAAAATGTAATATGAAAGTAATAAGGTATATAAAATATGTACAATTAAAGTTAAAAACAAAATACAAAAATAAAAATAAAATAAAATTTCAAAAAACTCCATAATCATTCTCATCATGTTTTTAAAATACATAATTGTATAATATGTAACCTAATAATGTAAACCAATACAACACTCACATTAAAAATTGTATAACAAATTAAAAATATAAAAAAACTATATAAATCAAAGGTATAAAACTATAAAATAATATATAAAATAAATACTGATAAACACTGATAATATAAGGTAGCCAATAAATTAATTAATAAATCACATTATACAATAATTCAAAATAGGAAATATAAATATAAAATTAAAATTAATCATAAATGATTTAATAATTATTTTAAAATTATTCAATTTAGTAATTTTTTCTTATTTTGTGTGGTAATCTGTTCCACAGCATTGTACCAGTATTCGATAAATGCTTTAAGTTCAATTCATATTTGTATTCTATGAAACAGATTTCCATTATAATATTTAGCTATATATGATAATTGTAAATTCTTAGGTACAACATTATTCCTAGCTTGAAACATGACTTTTACCTTATTAAAACCCAGACCAAGCATCTTCCTTACAAACCTGATTCAGTTCTTTGTTCCTTGTTTGCCAATTTCTTCCAACAAAAAATTTCTAGTATTATCAATGTACTTCCAAACATCAACTCGGTACGACTCAATCCCAATTTAACATCCAATCTGAATCATTGGTCATGTTTTACGCTTCCACCACATGACTTTGTACTCTCTCTGATGACATCCCTAAAAATGAATTCCCCACTTGATCCAATTCCACTCAATCGACTTCGTTAATTATTACCATATTTTATTTGACTTATCACTGAAATCATTCATATATCTCTTATATCATCTATTGTTCCACACTCCATGAAATATTCATATATTATTCCGATTTAAAAAAAAACTACTCATCTAGAACATCTCCGTGAAGATTAACTCCTCGTTGTCTCCTCCTTATGTTAACATACATGGTGTACCACAAGGCTCTATTCTTAGGTCTATATTGTTCATTATTTATATTTTTCCTATTAAATCAATTTTTCACAAATATCCCAATATTCACTATTATCTTTATGCTGATGATCTACATATATATACGTAATTTCCTAGTTCTAGTGATTCTGATATGATTCAAATGTCTATGTTTAACTGTATTACTGATATTACTGAATGGTTCTCTCATAACTCTCTCTCCTTAAATATGACTAAAACTGATACCATCATATTTTCGAGACCCAGTTCTCCACTATCAATCAATCATCATTTTCTACTATCTCTACCAACTTCTGAATCTATAACTATCATCGGTTTCACTCTAACCTCTCAGCTAGACTACTATCCACATAGTAATAACATGATTCGCACTGCCAACTATTTTCTATATAATATTAGAATATCTCGTTATAAGCTTACCTTCGCCATGACGAAATTTTTAATTCACTCGCTAGTATTAAGCAGACTTATATATTGATGTTCATTATTATGTATTTTACCTGTTAACCTTATGTATAAACTTGAACGTATTCAACGTCCTACTATATGTGTATAATACTCGGTGTATTATATAAACTAAACTTTGCTTCAATAGTTTCTATATCTGATTTAATGAGATCACTAGGCTGGCTTAAGTTTAGATATATTTGTATACATAGGCTATTGTGTATTACACATAAGGCTATACACCGTGGATTTCCTGAATATTTAGCTCAATCCATTACTATTCAAAGTTCGAACATATCCAGTCGGAAGTAGGTTCTACTACATTATGAAATTGGTGCAACAATCTACATCGTTGGCATTCTCTGAATCAACTTTCTCGGTTATTCCTCTGAAAAGCTGGAATTCACTTCCTTATGGTATTCGTTGTGTTACATCAATTTCATTGTTAAAACGTAAACTGTATGTCCATTTTAAGTAATTGTATTTCGTTCTATTTTATTATTCGTTTCTATTTATTTATTATGTTTTTTTTTTTTTGTCCTACTGCTCGTGTGTCTGACGCCTTAGCCACTGAGCCACACAGGCAGTTAACCGTTATTAATACTTAAATGAACATTGTTTGCTATAATTAATGATACATATCGTTATATTATAATAGCCTCTCTCTCTCTTTAATAGCTACAACAATGCGTTCATTGTTTGCACCGATATAATAGATCGCGTGGAGCTGAGCGCGGATTACAAGATTACAACACTATGCAAGTATACGTAATAACAATGAAGTAAGTGTTAGCCGCGTAAGTATATTGTAATCATTGTTTCACCCTATGTATACACACACATATATGTATTAACTACCTGTATGGCTCAGTTGGCGTCAGACACACAAGCAGTAGGACACGGGTTCGAGCCTCGTCCGGACCATTAGTTAATTTTATAAAATGTGTCTTAAAATATTATTTAGAAGTGATCTTATATAATTGTGTATACATAAATGATCGGCTCTCGTTAAAACCATGGATGCCTTAACACGAGAGCGGCTTCGAAGGGATATTAGAGCCATATATGGTTATAAGTGAAAACTTCATCTAAGTTCCTGGATATCCTCCACCAAATAAAATAACAATAACAATAACAACAATATATATGTATATATTTATATATATATATACTATAGCGGTTATCGTGTATTATCGAAGGTAGATTGTAACGTAATGCACTGATCTCGGCAACACCGCCGTGTCCGGTTTCCGTAGCCATAGGGTAGATATCGACACTGGACACGTGACTCGAACACCAACACGTGACTCGAGAACACTACCACGTGATATAAACTAGTATCACGTGCTACCGAGTTAAGGCTCATCCCGTCACGCGTTCCCGATTGAATTAATCAACCGCGGCCGCACGCTAATCTACTTAACCAATCAGCGGCCAGAGCGGGGGGGAGCGCGCGAGCACTGACGCACGCGCACGCCACGCACTCGCTAACGAGCTCGCGTTCGTCGCACACATGACACGATGATACGGTGGGTGGAGCTGTGCCTTTGTTTAGCGGGTGCGTTGACCACTTATCAAGGGGTGGCGGCGTCTTCGGCCCCTTGTTACGATTGCGAAATGTACAATATTGACCACAAGGACTCGTTGCTGAAAGAGAGGCCGCAACGCCAAGACCAGTACGCTGACCAGGTCAGTGGCACTTAACGGATGCGCGCTTACGTTCGTTCATACGGATGTGTTCGCATACCTGCTCTGTATTCTTATAAATAGACATTAATTACTTATATACATACATATATATATATATATATATATATATATATATATATATTATATTATATTATATTATATTATATTATTTACAATATAACACATTTACGACTATATTCGTGTATCGCGAACACACGAGTACAGTTATGTTGTTCAGTTTTAGTCACGCAATAATATCTACATGTTAACTTCTTCATATACATATATATGTAGTATATTGCCCGTGTTGAGCAGTTGGCTAAGCCGTCAGATACATAGGTAATTGAACTCGCAGGTTCTTAACCCGCCCGATTATTAAATAGGTCTCAACACATGTGATATTACACAATTAATTACACAATTGTGTATTAAAAATTATAACCATTCCTTAAAATATGGATGCCTTATTACTATGAGTTCGGTTTCGAAGGGACATTATATACATATTGTTATAGTATGCAGATAACTTTATCTAAGTTCCTGCAGGAATGGGATGGGATTAAAGGACCCCACTAAAATAAAATAATAACAATAATACAAATAATTATTAATATCAATATTTTGTAGTTTCCGTAATACATAGCTACAAACATTACTAATCATATATTATTAATAAAAAATACAGAACCTGATATATACACACTACTATTTTAGATAATAATATTAAGTTTATGTTATTTGTTTATAGAGAAAACATTATATTATATCTAATAAATCACATTCAAGTAAACATATCTGCTAGCATAAGACAATGTATTCTTTCTACCATTGCCGGTAAGGGCTCTGTACCATGCGCCCCCGTCGGGGGGTGGGGGTGGGGAGGGAGTATGCCCCTAATTTAAAATCTAGGGGGACCCCTATGTATTGTCCCCCCCCCCGACTTTACCACCAACTTTATTTTGATTGGTTGATCCCCCCTACATGCATATACTTCCCCTATATGCATACACAATCGTTATAGCACCCTAATTGTCGGAAAGTATATTATAACCAAAGCCCTTTGTTATAATCTATAGTATTAACTATAATATTACCTATAATCTTTCTACGTAATAGTGATACATTTATTGAATGATGTCGACCAAATACATGCACATAACGAGGACATACACGAGGACATAGTATAGTGAATAAACAGGTATGCATGATAATTTAGAATAATGGTATTCAATAATATTTATTTATATCTATACGTTATTGTTATGTTTATTTTGATGGAGTTATTTCATCCCATCCAGGAACTTAGATGTAGTTTTCACTTATAACCATATACGGCTCCAATGTCACTTCGAAGCCGCTATCGTGTTAAGGCATCTATGGTTTTAACGAGATCCGATACTTTTACTCCCAATGATATAAGATCACTACTAAATATAGTTTCACTACTTATGTTATTGATCCGGATCACGTCCGGCGGATGGGGATCGATTACAACACGTTTGTCTGATGACCTATGACCTCTTAATCCGTATAACTTATCTACATAGGTATACCTACTATAGTATACCTACTAGTATACCTACTATAGTAATGTGTATATATGTCCGCATTACTAATTCAGTATTTGTAGTTAACGTTTCGCTACAACGAGGTACCGTTAAAGTACCGTTAAGTAACCTTGTGCTTTTTGTAGCGTTAACAGACTTGACATCCTCTTGGGTTATATTTTGTTTTTTGTTTTTATTTTTTATTTTCTAATAACAAAACTTCTTTAATCATTTACCGTATGTATACATACGTATGTGTACATACAATATAGTGTGCAATAACGACACGTTACGCATCACTTAGATTATAGATAGTATTTAGCCTGTTACGCTAATATAATACATACACCTATAGCTGTGGCTATAGCTTGTTTAGCTCTACCCATATAACAAAACGACAACGCGACGTCGTGATGTTATCTAAAAGTGAATTATCAACATCAGATTTGAATCTAAGTGATCTAAGAGATGTGCAACGGGTATATGTACTAGGGATGTTCACGGGTCACAATTGTGATGTTTCGAAACAGTTTCGAAACCAGAGCCAACTGTTTCGATACCAACAATTTTGAGTTCAGAAGTTTCGAAACCAATAATGAAACCAGATGACAATGTTTCGAAATCAATAATGAAACAAGGCGAAAATGTTTATGGTATATACTATATATCTTATATCAGCTTGCTCGGCATAACATGCCACGTTTTCTCCATTCATCTCTGTCTCCCATCGCCGTATTCAGTTCATCTGAAGTGCATCCGCTGTCGTCTCTAAGTTGTACAGTATACGTCTTCTGCGGCCGTCCAAGTTTTCGTTGTCCATATAGAGGTTCCCATAGAAGCACTTCGCTTATTTATTTCTTCTCTGCTTTGCGAACAATGACCCGAAAAAACATCAATTGTCTCTAATTGTAATCGTTATCTTTGGGATATTCCCTTATAATTCATTAGACGTATAGTATTGCTATATTTTATTTAAGGCAGCACGTAGCATTCTTATATATGCTCCATCAGTCTTTTTCTCTAAAGAAGATGTTGATGTCCATGTGATGGAACTATATATAAGGATGGATTCGACTATGGACCTACAGAAATTTTTCTTCAGCTTTACAGAGAGGCTAGATTTCCATATTAATGTCATATTGTTTAGTGAGGCCCAGTCCTGGAATATCCTTACTTGACGTTATGATCAGTAGATGCGACATAGCTTTCAATATACTTGAAATAGTTTACTTTTTAATGATCTAACCCTTTAGACTTGTTATACCATTATTATTGTACTGGTTCAGAGAGATATATTCCGTTTTGTCTGCGTTTTCACGTAATCCTATTTCAGCCGCGACTTCTTCGATTTTATGTAGAATTGTATTTGACGTAATGGCTAAATAATCAGTATAACCACTGTCATCTATGTATATTGCAGGAGGTCGGCTACTCATTCGTTTTTAATGTGATACCGTATATATACAGATATATATATATATATATATATATATATATATATATATATATATATATATCCACTTTAAAATATGGTCAACAATTTTAACAACATTATTATTTAAAATGTTTATAAATAGTGATAACTATAATTATACATTGGCACATAAGTGTACTAATCAATGGATCCGCCGAACCATGTTATAAATACCGTGCATCCAACTATCCTACTAGTATGCTACAAAAGCACACAATGCACGCTTTACTTACGAGAACAACGCCCCATTGTGTACTAGAGGTCAAACTACACTAGAGGTCAACAGAAGTGGTGTGGACATGCTCGATGAGATGACGAGATGATGAGATTGAAACACATTACACTTAAAGTTGTGGTGTTGCCTGAAATGTAATCGCTTTAAGACTTTAGTATAGCAGTGCGTTATTTTATTTAGTGACATTATTATATTATTTAGTAATACTAATATATATATATATATATATACATTTTTTCAATATAACATGCATACATTGATTAAATAGTATTCTTTAAATACACAAAAAAACACACATAGGTATACACACATACACATATACACACATAAATATATATCTATATATATATATATATATATATATATATATATATATATATATATATATATAAATATATATATATATATATATATATTATAGTTATGCTCGTATAAGGACACCAAGTAAATACAAAGTAAACATTGTCCTAGAATAAGTAGCTACACATAGCCCTATAAAGCTGTATCTCTTGATTGTCTTCAACGCCTATACATGGTTGCGTGTACGCATACGTATATGCCTACTCGAGGGGCTGTAACGATGGTGTGTATGTAGGGGGGGGGGCAACCAATCAAAATAAATTGTGTGGTAAAAGTGGGGGGATCAATAAATAGGAGGTCCCCCTAGATTTTAAAGGCCTAGTATTATTTCTCTCATGTACACTGTACAGTGTTCGGTGTACACTATACACTGTATATTATACACTGTTAGAAATAAATGGTATAACATTGATTACAAAATGGTATAACCCCGTGGCGTCCTGGTATACAATTTACGGTATAACTAAAAAAAACAAATGTTATACCATATAATATGTGATCTTATACCATTTAACGTAATTGTATGGTATAACTCGCATTTCCATATGTTATACCATATAATTCATAATGTTATACCCTTATTTTTAACAGTGTACAGTGTACATTGTACAGTTTCAATGTATGTATTCAGTAACAGTTGCAATGTACAATGTACATACTAAGAACTCTACTAGAATAACACAGTGTATTACCTATAGGTATACTCGTATACAATACTACATACATACACGTTATGCAGCAGCCTATATATAAGCGTACATAATGCACACATATATATCACTTATAGGTCAATATGTATATACAACAGAATACTACCAAAGATTTTGCGAAGCAAAGATATAACACTCCCTATGCATGCAACGTAATTTTGTAATAGCCCCAACCGCTACTAGCAGTAGTATCGAAATCACTGAAATATATTTAGGTTCGGCTCTGTTTGCATACAACAATGTTTTCATTGCTCTATTAAATTACATGCAATATAAATTAGCTTTTACTCACTAAATATATACTTATAGCATTTAAAACATACATATCATATTTGTTTGTTATATATTAGTAATGAACACTTAGTTTTCATCATATAAATATTAATTTAAAGCATATTATTTAACATTTTAAAAGTGTATAATTAAATACGAATTTACATTATAAACAACGCATAGTTCCTAAAAGTAACCCGCTATAGGTGGCACCAGGGTATTTTGTATACAAATTCGAATTACACGATTTCGCGTAAGTGTTATATCTTTCCTTCGGAAAATCTTTGATACTACTATATATTGTCAATTAGCGATATAGATTGAACATGAATGAGATAAATGAAGATTCATACATTGAATACGACATATATATAGATCAACCTAAGAATATCGGTGATACAATTAGAAAACATAGCAATATTAATGAGTATTGATTGTAATCCAGTATAACATAGACGTGTATACGCCGTACAATATATATACTGTACATCATATGGGGGTATACATTCACATTGTGAGTATGTATATATATATATATATATATATATATATATATATATGTATTATTCACGTGCTCATGAATATTATTCGAAAAATATAAACATACACACACACATATAATATGTTCAATAATCACAATTATTGATAGTATACATACATTTATGCACATACAAACACACACACATACACGTATATATATATATATATATATATATATATATATATATATGTATACATGTGTATTTTAATAATATCGACGCTATACTATACAACCGAAACAAGTTGAATAAGCTTTCGGTAAACTCGATACATACTTAATGTAAAAACAGTAACCTAGGTTACTAGCTAGTAAACACAACGAACACTTAGAGTTAACAAGGTAATACGGTTACTTAAACTCAATAAACGCATCGCTACTATCTTCTGCGAATTTACATGGTGTATTCAAAGAAATGTCCGTATGATTATATTAAAGGACATATATGTGTGAACATACGTGTATTCTGACAACTAGGGGGCGTGTTGTGACATACCCCATGCATGAATAACTTGTTAAATATACCACTGGATGGTTTATATATAAATAAACAAATACATAAATAAACATATATCACCTATAGGTGCACCCGGCACTGTACAATTTATGAATTAATCTATATTGTTATCATATACTTTCAGGTATTACAAATGATGACGATGGATTGTTAATATAGTTAAGACAGTGTATAATAGACATGTGTGTGTACACATAGTAGGGATATTACCGGGATCGGACATTGGTCACTGATACCCGACTGCTACAGTATCATTTATGATATATCGGACTCGAATCGCAATATTAAACTCGGAATATTTCGGGTTTTTGTTATTCGATATTTAAAAAATATATAAAGTATTTTCAATTGGAATATTAATATATTGGACATTATTTTTTATTAATATTGGGATTAACCTTTGGTTTTATTAGTATTTTATATTTATTCGCACCACCGTCAATCAATGATAATGATTTTAATATTCTTTTATACGTATGTTAAATGCTAAATATACATATACTGTAAGATAAGATATACATTTTATTACTGTAATTGTAAAAAAAAAATAAATGGACAAATACATTTGGTATACTATTTCATATATGACGAGGTATTTAAGCATATTAATATGAAATAACATTTATTATATAAATTGTAAATAATATGATCTCAACTAACAAGTGCATTGTGGGTCCATGTGCACCTAGTATAACTATTATAATCAATATATGAAGGAAGATTAGGTGTACCTGGTAAACATGGTAAACGTGTTTATCATAATTATTTAATGAAACATTTCTGAAAAAATATAAAAAGCCCGACCTATACAGTATACAAATCATAAAAATTAATATAATATATTTCAGACTTATCGAACATTCCGCTTTACCTAATAGATTTAATATGGAACTCGATATAAATCCAAACAAATTAAATAAATTTGTCCGACATATCAAGAAATCCGATTTATATGTTATACGATTCATCTAGAGTTGACTGTATATATATATATATATATATATATATATATATATATATATATATACATATATTATATATACATACATCTAAATAATTATAATTAAATATAATGAAATATATATTATACATGTATTCATGTATTAATGTATTTATAATTGAAATAGGAAATGATATACTAATTATAATATAGGTAATATATATATATATATATATAGCTGCATGTATATGTAGTACGCACTATGTACCACACACACACACACATACACACACACACACATACACACATATGAATTTTGTATAGGTATTTATATTTATATATGCACACATATACATACATATCCAACATACATACACAATGTGTATGTGTATTACACATACACATATATACATATAGATACATTTACACACTAAAATATATAAATATATATATACAAACACGAGTAATATATATTATTAATGTATGTATGCAATGCATATACATGTATGTTTATTTATAAATATTTGTATATATATAAAATTATACATTACATTATAAATTATACATACAATACATCTACTTATATAAATATCAAGAAATAAAAAAAATTGCATTACATACATATATACATACACACACACATATATATAATATAATTAAAAATAGTTTATATATATAATATAACATAAAATGCTAAAATTATATTTGAGAAAATTATGATAAATATGAAGATTTAGACATATATTATTTAGCATGATGCTTTACAAATATACACACCCATCCACACATACTCACAAACACATACTAATATACACGCATACATATATATATATATATATATATATATATATATATATATATCTGATATAATAATTGATTTATATGTAATTGGATATATGAACCATTAATAATTATGTTCTAACACGTGATGCTATATAACTATAATATCACGTGACTGATAATCATGTATGATTATAATTAACAATTATTCACAGTTATATAATACTTATATGAAATTTAATGTGTATTATAAATATATAATTAACTTAGATAATTATATTATATATATATATATATCTATTGATGATGGTATATTTTGTTGACCATTAACATATTATTAATTAATGAAATATTATTACAAATTATCAGTACTATAACTATTATACTTTATATATATATATATCTTGTACGTTATACACTATATATTATATAATACATAGCTTATGTAATACACATATATAGTATGATAGATTAAATATAAATCAAATTAGTTAAACTGGTAGGTTACATATATCGTACAATATAGGAGATCTTCTATACCTTTACAATATACAATATAGTGTACATTGTACAGTGTACAATTTATGCTGTGTACATACTGTACAGTGACTGTACATTGTACATCATACAGTGTGCACTATATATTATATAATACACTATACACTGACATATGTCATCATATATTTCCCATTACAAAATACTCGTATGTACACTGTATACAGTGTACTATAGCACAATGTGTACAAGTATGTACAGTGTACATTGTACAGTGTATAACGTGTGTACACGACGTACAATGTACATCGAATAGCGTACAACACGCGATGTCCTTGACATGTCCTTACCTAATTACGTAATAGCATAACAGGGCTTTGTTCTGCGGCAAGGAATAACGCATTTACAACAATACCCGTACACTGTTCACGTGAATTATTACATAATGTTATGCAACGATATATAAGTATACATTGTATTAAGTACTTTGTCATTAAGTACATCTATAACTATAACTATAATCACTTAAATTATATAATATATAATAATAATCGGATTATTAAAATTACTTTTATTTATACATATATATACCTTGTTTATCAAATAATTTAAATATATATTTGTAATGGTAAATTATGAATAACGATCCCTTCAAAGGAATTTTACCTATGTTTATTGATATGTTTATTTAAACGTTATATTGTCGAAAGTATAAAGTATACGTTATTATTAACTTTGTAACCTGTATTAATAATAAACAATTATTAATTATATAGTTATACATTTAAATAATACATTTTAAATATATAACACACAGAATATGTTGTACATCAAATAAAGCTACAACACAACGATACTAACTAATAGTATATCACTTATAGTATATGTAAGAATAGTACAACATGTATTATACATTATAATATAGTATAGTATAATTATAATACATGCTACAATTTATGCTGAAATTAAATTTAAATTAAATATTATATTGCACGTATTATAATGCATTGCATAACGTATTGCGTAACATGTTGTCTACGATGGATGCCGAGACCGAGGCCTCGAAATTCACCGGAAATCAATAAGATTGTGTCCATTGTCCCCGCGGGCGTATTTACTTTCATTATAATTAGATTTTAGGCTCCTCCTAGTGTTCGCTGGTCAGATTACTGGAGCTCTATAGAGCTATAGGCGCAAATAGGCGCTCTAGGCTCCCTTCTATAGGTCGGGAGGAGGAGGACATCGCCGTAACCGTGAGGACATCACCTCGACTACTGTACTAAGTAGGCTAATGACTTAATCAATGAGGCCGACCGTGGGCCTTAGCGCATGCTTACGTACACACCCACGTGATGATTCTAGAGCCGTTTAATAAGGTGTATCGCGAGATCTCGCGCCAAGTCACGCGTTATCTCGTATGTTGGCTGCTTATGTTATATATCTCGTTACGTATGTTGCTTATAACTATACTATAACTATATAAATAGAGAGAGAGATATATATATATATATATATATATATATATATATATAGGTAAGGTTATGTATACATACTCACATGAATATATGACTAGGTGATGGGTATATAAATGTTATGCTGTGCGTAATCATAATCATCTATATATGTATTACAATTAGGGGCGCTGGAACGATGGTGTGTATGTAGGGGTGACCAACCAATCAAAATAAATGCTGTTGTACAAGTGGGGAAGGGACTAATACATAGGAGGTCCCCCTAGCCATGTCCCCCCGTCCCCCCATTGTTGCAGCGCCCCTAATTACAATCATATGTAATCAAATCTATATTAATAATTTACCATTTGTTATTTGAAGTACCCATATATATATATATATATATATATATATATATATATATATAAAACAAAACTAAAACTAAAACAAAACTAAAACAAATATTTGATTCCCATGTTAGCATCCAAAACAAAGTATAAAATATAATTAATACATTTTTCATAATTGTAATATAATATTTATATATATATATATATATATATATATATATATGTATACATACATATATATATATCGATATAAGTTAGGATATAATATGGTAGGATATATTGTATTAATCTAATTTATATACACAGAGATATAAATGAGATACATAAATAATCAATACAACTGTCGTGTAGTTTCAGTATAATAATGCCGTCAGCGTATCGTATGAAATAAAGTATATTATAAATATAAAATGTAGTTGATCGTATCTCCAAGTACAACTTACATAATCACGCGTAACCAACGAATGAAGGACACGTTGGTTTACCCCAGTGCCCGTATGTGTTAGCCCGTAAGGACTAGAGTGTAATGAACTTATCGATATTTCAAATGACCACCAGTCTCATTCACTCGCATTAAACAATTTAACTATGATGATAAACTAAGTATTATAATATAACCTATAATTTCAATAATAATAATAATACAAATAATAAAGTGATAACATATTAAAATATTAAGTGCATATGTTTTCGCCGTATTATGTTGAACACTATCAATGTAGAACGGTTACCGTTAGGGTAGATACGTAGTGAATTTAACACATTAGAATACATCATCACTGATTATGATTCATCAGTGATAATTCATCAGAATAGGTGGAGGACATGTACACATAACAATAGTTAATAATAGTTAAATATAATATATATGTTACATTTATGTACAATAATATAATCTACAATTAGATTTATCAGATAGATATAAAAGTATAATTTTAATAATGATAATCTAAAAATTAATTTAATCTATTTATACAAAATATTATTATGATAACATATCATCTTCATATTAACATTATTATCTATCATTGATATATAAAGAGATAGTATATAATTAAGTCTTAATATGTAACATCTGAAAAATAAACTTGTATATTAACTTATTTTATTGATATCCATAATATTTATTAGTATTAACATATTTATATTTGATATACTTTGAAATATTAATATAATTTGATATATGTATATATATATATTATTTATTATTAATTGAACTTAATACTAGTATATACAATACTAAAATACATATAATTACTGCAATATCCGGTATATATTAATAATATATTATTAGAAAATATATACTCTAGTACAATATTCTACATATAATATTGAAGATTAAAATCACACCATATTGATGCACTTACCATGGTGATGATACTATATACGCACACACACACATATATATATATATATATATATATATATATATATATATATATATATATATATATATATGTAGACATGCACATACCCCCATGAATAGTTTATAGATATGTGTATGTAATATAAAAAGCAACAGGACATATTTAGACAAACTGTTCTTACGGTGCAGGCGTCTTACATCTAGAATCTATCACATGAAATCTAATCTGCCACCGTGGGCCGCCTCTGCTGCTGCTTCTAATGCTGTCACCAGAGTTCACTTATAATTGAATATATATATATATATATATATATCTACGAGAGAGAGACAGCGATTGAGATATATAGAGAGAGCAATATATATATATATATATATATATATATATAGATAGCGAGAGAGAGAAATAGAAAGAGGGATATAGAATTGTTGAGAGTGAGAGCGAGAACGAGAGAGAGATCGAGTGAGTGCGAATAGAAAGATAGTAGATGATAATGAGTGTGTGTTAGAGAATTAATCGTAATTATATCATACGTGCAGAATATACTCTATATTATAGTATATAGTATATACTATAATACATATTGGTTTATTTTCATTTTGATATTTAACCAAGTATAACATTCTATAGAGTATATACCTATCACTAGTTCGTGTATTGAAACTTACACATATACATGGGTACTATCTGATTTACTGTAACGATATATAGTGGTGAACTGTATACACTAGTAGTATGGTGTTGGTAGTGGTCAGTAGTGGTCAGTGCAGTGGTCAGTAGTGGTCAGTAGTGGTCAGTAGTGGTCAGTAGTGGTCAGTAGTGGTCAGTAGTGGTCAGTAGTGGTCAGTAATGGTCAGTAGTGGTCAGTAGTGGTCAGTAGTGGTCAGTGCAGTGGTCAGTAGTGGTCAGTGCAGTGGTCAGTAGTGGTCAGTAGTGGTCAGTAGTGGTGTTACTACCCGCAGCGTTTAATCATTATGTCATTATTATTATTACTATTATTAATATAGATTTATCGAGGAGCAACACATCTGTAATATTCGCAAGATCCATATATATAGTAGTAGTAGTAGTAGTAGTAGTACTAGTAGTAGTAGTAATACTTATAGTAGTAATACTAATAGTAGTAGTAGTAGTAGTAGTAGTAGTAGTAGTAGTAGTAGTAGTAGTAGTAGTAGTGGTAGTGGTAGTAGTGGTATTATTTTAATTTAATACGTTTAGATAGGTTACTGATGATGTTATTATATTATCCCTTACTGAATCCGATGTAATATGCTCATGTGTAAATTAATACATAAATTAAGTATGTCATAAAGTATGTTAGTTAGTCTTTTAAGTAGATGTGCTAGATTACCAAGGGTATTGACCAACACAGGTTATATCCCGCGTATACTCATTGTTGACGTATACATATTTACTTTTATTTACGATAGTATTTGCACATAGGCGTATCTCTATAAATAAATAAGAGAGATGTTACTCGAATATTTTAAAACAGTTACTGCAACTATAGTTTATAAACTATACTGTATAGCCTATACATAAGGTAATTTGAATATCACGATATCAAAATTATGTATATAACTATATTTTAATCTAATACACACTTGTAAAAGTTTAGTTAATATAGATGTTTAACTAGTTATATATATATATATATATATATATATATACTAGTAGTATAAGTATATTGGTTATACAATATTTATTCTTATAGAACATAAATATTAATAAATATCATAATAAATTATAATTAATTAATTACTAAAAAATGGAATAGAATGATATTACTATACACTACAGGAACATGACATTATGTGCTAATACATACTATTACATGTGAGTTGAACAATATTCACATATTCATAAATCTATATATATAGGGGAAAGTCCCCGATTACCGACCCCTAAATGATTATTTGTAATAACTTATTCAATATTAAATATATTTATTTGAAATTTTGTAATTTTGTAATTAAGGTAATATTATGGCAATGGATAAAGGCTATTTTAAATATTTGATATAACTATATTTACAAGAATAAACAGGAGGGTCGGTAATCGGATACATGTACCTAATACCGACCCCCTACTCCTTTTACCGACCCCCTAAAATAATCGTGATATAAATAATTGTAGTATTATAATATCCAATGAAAATAGTAGATATACATAAATATAATTAATTATAACATTCACGCAATTTATTTTATATTGAATTTATGAATAGTAATATTAAATTTAAATTTAAACTTTAGAGTAAATATATTAAAATAGTGTATATTATTATTTAATATTTATTTATTAATCAGTATGTATATAATAAACTGGAATCATGAATCCTAATTTGATATAAATGATACATAAACAACTTACGGCATATATTAAGTAAAATACGAATCTATTTTGATGGGATATTATAAATCACATGGGGTCGGTATTAGGGTAATTTAGGGGGTCGGTAATAGGAAAATAATATAGGTTGCTATAATTAAGATATCTTGGTTAATAGTTATTCAAATTAAATTATTTTTATAATAGTTATAAACATTGTATTGATCTACAATATTATGCTCAGTATTAAGTTTTCTATTAATAATAAAGTATTTACAATGATTTAAAAAATGTTATTAATCAAATATTTAAAAAGTAAAAACAGAATATATCATTTTATCAAATAACAATTCTAGGATTAAATATTTAAAAACAAAATACTAATTCATATTTATCATTAAATTACTAAAAGTTCGTGTATATATTATTTTTTGATATCTCTTATAGTTACTGAGATACCACAGGGGGTCGGTATTAGGAGGGGTTCGGTAATCGGGGACTTTCCCCTATATATATATGTGAGTGTATATGTGTATTTATTTTAGACAAACGTATAGAAACTAACCCCTATTATATTGAATAATTTCTATGTTTATTTATTCGCACAAATTATAAGTCAGCTGATTGGGTAATAATTTACTTCAGTTTACATCTGCTTATTTTATCGAATATATATTTTTCTTTTTTATGATTATATTTCTAAGATATAAATCAATGTGTTCTTTAATTTAAATTTAAGATATATGGTATTTTATAAATAATATTAATATTATTTTTGTAGCTATTCAATAGTTATATTCTTACCTCTTTATTTATATATTAATATCTCAGAATTATATCAACAACAGGTCACTATTCTATAAAGAATACCATGTCAATAGGCACCTCGTAATCTATATAATTTTAAGATAATATAATTACGAGTGGATAGTATATATATATATATATATATATATATATATATATTACGTATCATAATTATATCGTATTATAATACGTTACATTTATGTTATATCACATATGAATATTATAATATAACATAGTTTCCTAACATAACATTTAATTTTACTCATCATAATTGTATATAGGATATATCCTATATTCATATACATGTGCTATATACATATACGTTATATATAGGCTATATATACATTCTTGAAAAACTTTAAACTTACAAAATAATAATTGTATCATAAAAATCGATCATTATGCATTACATATTCAGTGTATTATTATTGAATTATTTTACATTTGTAATGTATTAATAAGATATTCTAGTATTACAACATAACAGTCGATATTAGTATTATTTAATATGCTGACATTATGCAGATAATTGAGATTAATTTACAGCTAGGTTTAGCATGTGGATAAGTAACCAATACCTATTTATAGCAGTATTAAAGATTTTGCGAAGCTTAGAAACAAATCTTTAGTAGTACACTCTTAAAAGGGGGTATCCCACTACAAGTATTTCTGAAATATTCTAATTTTAAAAAATTTGCTATCAAGTTGTAATTGGATACCCTCTATAAAGTTACTATATTTCAGGAAAGTTGCCGGAAAGTAAGGGGATACCCCACTAAAAGTGTAGTTAACTTGATAGAAAATTGTTTTAAAGTTACAATATTTCCGGCAAGTTACCGCTAATACTTGTGGGATACCCCCTTAAGATGATGTCTCATTTGCTAATGCGTGAATTTGTGAATTGTGAATATTCGCCAATAGCTTTTTGTGTATAGAATAAGCGAATAAATGGGACGTGTAATGTGAACTGACGATAGTGTATGTACTAAAACGTGTTTCGAGCTATTACTCGCGAGACTGTCATTACCTGTACACTGTAAGAACTGTACAGTAGACAGTTATTACGCAATACTCGCCATATAGTATGACGTCACTTTTATAGCGATGACGTATTCTACGGCACGGTGTGTGTGTTGCCGACATACTCGATCACGTGCGCTGTAGCGTTCCCAGCTAACAGTAAGAGCAGCATAATAGCAGCATATCAGCAGCATAATAGCATGACAAATTAATAGCAGCATAATATACATTTAATAGCAGCATAATGGCAGCATAATAACACAATGTAAACATTTGAGGCTCTAGCATTTGCTGTTATGCTGCTATTATGCTGCTCTTACTGTTTTCTGGGTTGTCACGTGTGTGCTGTTGTATTGTCTTGTGTGCGCTGTAGTATTGTCACGTGACCGTATTCTAATGCAATCTACACACGTACATAACTAGGTTAAGCGTGGCATCGAATTACGCGTCATTTGCATACCTAATAAGGCTCGGCCGGCCCTAATAATACACGTATTGTTTGTATTTCAATTATAGTAAAGACATCTATCCATGTAGAAAGCTTATGTGTTATATTGCCTACTACATAGATCTTTATCTACGTATATGATCACAAACACACATATACACATACATACGTGCACACATATATACACATACACGCACATACACATACACACATATATATATATATATATATATATGTATGAGATCATCTATATTTTATTACGTCATATATAGATGAAGAAGATACGTATTTGATAAAAGTCAATAATGTTGAAATATTGTAATTATATATATATATATATATTATTATATAACACTATCTAATAGTACCCTATTGTATTATTATATTATATAATAATCAATTGTCTCCTTAACAGCTTATACAAATATATGTCATATTCATAGTATATTATACACAGCATTTATTTTTCTCTTTCTTTAATAATTAACTTTGAATGCCTATAGGAATATATTCACGAATTACAACTTTCATTTGTATTATCTGCATCACTTTTATTTATATCTCATTTATTATTGTAATTTTATATTTTATCTTGGTTTCTAATTTTCTAATTTTTAAATTATTTTTGTACGTGATTAAACTTTTATTAATTATTTCATTTTTTGTTTATATGACTATGCCTTTATTATTATGTTTATCATTATTTTTAATTAATTAGAATTATTAGAATTAAAATGATGATATGAAATTGCACAATGTGCATTGCACATATTGTAAGGAGGTTTAGAATCCATACATCTGATCGTGTTCACTGATCCTCCTTATAAGTCTATGGAATTTGTCTATAAACTAAATGTATTAATTCATTCATATATATATATATATATACATATATAGTCAATCCCGATAATTCATACTCCCTCTAACTTAGAACACCCCGTTAACTCAGGAATTGTTACAAATGATAGTATTATTTTGTACTTATAGGTACCGAGGTACCTGGATACCTTTAAGTACATGTATTTAAGAATACGTCGTTATACCATACACATTTTTTCAATCTCTTCTGCACATAAGAAATAGTTTAACTTTATACAGTATATATATATATAAATATTGTTATTATTATTTCATTTTAGTGGAGAACTTTCATCCCATCCAGGACCTTAGATTAAGTCTTCACTTATAACCATACATGGCTCTAATGCCCCTTCGAAGCCGATCTCATGTTAAGGCATCCATGGTTTTAACGAGAGTCGATCATTTATTTATACAACGTTTTTTAGGATAGCTTGTACACTAACTCATATTATGTTAAGACTTATTTTAATGTTCCGGACGAGGTTTGAACCCGCATCCTATTATACATATATATATATATATATATATATATATATATATATATATATATATATATATATATATATATATATATATATATATATATATATATATTATTTAATATATATAAGGATATATATATATTTTTTAATTTATATTCTATGATAATAAATGTAATATTGAACACGACTACCTCAGCGCGCTATCGTGTTACCACCGCCATCATATGACGTCATAACTAACTATTACGTCACCCCCCTCCGACGCGCGCAGGCTCACCGCAAATGTAAGTATCCGTGCCAATGCGACACCACTGAACTGAGATGTAAGGCGGGCGTCAGTTACATAAGAGACGGTTGCGGGTGCTGCTACCTGTGCGCGAGACAGGAAGGAGATCTCTGCGATTTTAGGTAGACAACTCTATAGAATCGTATTATATACTAATATATATATAGTACTACACACACATATATATATAGATATTCGTAAAATTTATATATCAATACAGTCCGTACTCTACCATCAATATGAATCTATTTCATATAAATGTATATATTATAATGTATTATATGATATAATTTATATATAATTACATTATTTACGTCATATATGTATATGTATAATACACATATGTATTATATATGAGATTGCGTCATTTATTTATTTAATTTCAAAATGTTTCAAAAGACGTAATAGGAGATAAAAAAAAAGTCATAAATATAGCTTATTATGTCTAATTATTGGAATTATAATATAATATAAATATTAATAATTAATTTTATGGGTATATTACTGTGGTATTATGTTATATTATAATAATATAGTATTTCTATAGAAATATAGTCAAAGATACAAATAATAAATATATATTACCATAAAATGTAAAATAAATGTAGTCGAACTTTAAAATCGATTTACTCAAAATATTGATTTTAATTTATTTTGAATCTTAGAAACTATCTCTATAATTATCCAAACTTGAAGAATTTTTCACAGTATGTTTATTATTATATGTATAATAAATGTTACTTAAAAGATATTTATTATACACAGTATAACATATATGTATGTATGTATAGATATATATATATATATATATATATATATGTATATATATATGTTATATATAACAAATTAAAACAATTAAACAACATTTAATTTAATTTGGCATCATATTTTGCCTCAAATTATTTCATATTTTAAATAAAATATTTTTTTTTTAAATTAAGTAATTTTTATTAATAATATGCAATTTACAGAATATAAATCATATCAAAACCCTAGGAGTTGAATATCCTATCTTAATGATGAATTCTATCATTTATGTATGCATTATTAATATATATCTATAATGATAATCTATAATAATATATGAATAATTCATTAAATGATAGCTAGAAATAATTTATATCATTAAATTTAAATACTAAATACCAACACCAGGTCGAAGTGCGACGGTCCCAAGTCTTTGTATTGTGATTACGGGGAGAACAAAGGAAAGAATATCGAACTAGGACACTGCAGAGGTAAGCATCCGTACTACGTAATAGCAATGATGATTCTAATTGTGTGATTTAAGTAGCTGAACAGGTAGACAATTAGTTGATACAACGGTACACTATCCATCAATCCATATACGTGTTCAATATATGTAGTATATGTGTAAAATATGTTTAGTATATGTGAGTGTATATATATATATTCAACTTCAAATGCTACAAATATCATACACTAAGTTTGATGGCGCGAGTCAAGGATGGGTGATTTCATCATTATCGTATCAATAACTTAGAGTAGTAAATGCAATATTTATAGAAGATAATGGGCTAAAGAAAATAACTTAAGGGTGAAGATATTTGTGGTGCAATTTTTCAAACATATTAGAAAAGAGAATGAGCATAATCTAATTTAAATTCTGTATTAACAACATTTAGATTAGTAGGTGTATGTGAGAACCCCCGCTTAACGACTTCGAATATCTCGAGATGTCGTAACTCTCGTGATCTTGTGAATAATACGTTACATCTCTATCATTATTATGATTAATATTAATTTTATATAAGGATAAAGTGGGGATACTTGAGCTACTTTTTTAATTTATACCACATCTAAAATAATACGATAAAGTACACTGTATACATTAGGTACTATTGATCCACAGGTAGTTACTAAATGTACCTGACGAATTCCAAGATTCGCAACTATAAGTTAGAATAAACAATACGAGAGAGCGATAAAGATTGTATTTTAGTTTGAAACGGATATAGCGTAGATATCCGTGGAATATATTCCAGATTATAGTTAGCCTTAACATAGGCGATATTGCCTGAAACAATCTTATTTTAATCTCAGAGTCACTTGAGCCATCTTTTGTAATTATATCACCGATATATTTAAACTGATCTACATTTTCTAGCGGTTCTCCATATAATTTGATGTTGGAATGTAGATTTCTGAGGTTACTGTTGATCATTATCTTGCTCTTTTCTGCACTAATTTGAATTCCATACATGATAGAACTATTTTACAGCTTGTTTGTGAGTGTTTGCATTTCATCGTTTGATCCAGCTATTAAGTTTATATCATCGGCGAATCTGATATTCGATAGATTTCGGCCACCAATTGATATTGTGGAATTATGTTAATCTTTAATTCCAACCATAATCACTTCAAGAAATAAATTGAAGAGCACATGAGATAGTAGACATCCCTATCTCACACCAACAGTTGTCTTGAACATCTGACCTTGGATACTATATAACAGCATTGAATAAATGGAATTTTAATATAATGATTTTATCATTAAAGTTATATTAGAGTTGATACCTTATTTATTGAGAATAAATTAGAGTCCATCATGCCAGACGCTATAAATACATACACACTATGCGTTATTTAATTCCCGTTATCCTCACTTTAATTATAAAGTTTATCTATTACAAATTACGAAAGTTATTAATATATTTTACATACATAATGTTCTTTGAAGAAAATAATATATAATGTATTATTGTACTGTGTGGCTCAGTTGGAAAATTCAACAAACATACCGTCAGCAAGAAGCCCCGCCCTGGCCAATAAAATATGTCTTGAAATAATATTTAGAAGTGATCTTATATAATTATGTATGAATATAAATGATCGGCTCTCGTTACAACCATGGATGCCTTATCACGAGAGCGGCTGCGAAGGGACATTAGAGCAATATGGTTATACGTTATATAAGTTACTGGATGGGATGAAATGACTCCACCAAATAAAATAACAAATAACATTAACAACATTATTATAAATACATATATTATTGGTATGTAGTTTACTAATAAGGTTATAATTTAAACATAATAACTTCTATGTTATAATAGATAATACCTTAAACTTTTATATGTATATTTTGTCAAATTTGAATATGCGTTTTGCAGCGTATATTGTATCAGCTTATTTAACAAAATTAGCATTCATATCTTCAATTATATATTTTAATATAATATATATTATAAAGTAAATATATTAGTCTAATATAATAGTATACAATTATCAATATTAATGTAATGTAAATGATGTATGTAAAAGGAGAATTTTTATAAAAATAAATCAATTTCTGCAACACTAATCCCGGTTTGTTTACCTTTTTGTTTATCAACAATACGCGCGCATCTCGTACGCGAAAACGGCTAAGCTGTAGGGCTTGGGATAATAACCTTGTAACCTTGTAACCAATTTGTTTAGACACTGCGATCAACATCAGTAATGAGTTTTCGGCGGTGTATCGTATATTAATTATTATAAGCTAAATTAAATAGATGTGTTTTCAATTTGACTTTAAAGGTGTGGTCAGAAACTATAGATCTAATTGAGTGAGGTAGGGAGTTCCATAGTTTAGGTGATATTATAGAAAAAGAAGATTCCTGTTTTTTATTATGTGATAAAGTTATTGGTATATTTAGTTTGTATTTATTTAGTGTTCGTTGTGGTCGGGATGACTTGTAGTTCGTAAGTAGTTCAGTAAGATAGTCAGGTTTATTATTATGGGTGGCATGGTGGGTCAGTAGGAGTAATTTGTATTGTATGCGGTAAGGGATGGGTAGCCAGTGAATGGATTTCATATAAGGTGTGATATGTTGTCTTGAGTATTTTGTTATCATGAAAATGGTTCTGATGGCTCTATATTGTAATTTAGTGAGCATTTTGATAGTATGTGCTGGGAGTGAATTTAAAGTAGAGTTACAGTAGTCGAGTCGGGGCAGTATTAAGGAAGTAACTAGTAGTTTGGCAAGTTCAGTAGTTATAGAAGGTCTAATAAGTGGTGTATGCGTATGTAAGGTGTACATAGCGAATACATTGGTAGAGTATTATTTTATTTAGCATTACCTACCCAATACACTATACTCTACAAAGCTCCATAGAATGCATTAGTTAGCTACAATAGTTCACGTATCCACGGTAAAGTAATTACTTAATACGAAAGACTCATCAAATAAGTACAATATCTATATACACAAATATTAGCGTATATATTTATAGACCCATTCGCCAATTTCATATGCAGAACAATGCATGTATAATGTATGATTTACTCCATTAATTATGTATACGTATACAGAGTGCACTTAGATGTGCGCCACCTCTAATTAAATATAGATCTTAGAATAAACACCCGTAATTCATTTCGGTGGTATTCGTATTGATTATAACTTAATTCTAACTCAGATGTATCATAACATAATTAAGATAATTAGTCATGTATTAGTATATATAGTCTATACTATAGTATATATATAGACTATAGTATACTATAGACTGTAGTTCACTATATATATATATATATTAAAATATTAACAACGACTATGTACAATTTAAGAATTGTATTAGTATGTTTAAGTAAATGTATAATATAAATATTATTTATATTATACTATATGTAATATTATAATAATTATTATAATTAAATATTAATTATATAAAATAGTATTCGTATTATTTATTTTATAATTTTTTATTTACTACAAAATCACGTGGTTGTTATGGGCGTCATGAGGAGGAAACAAAAATAAAATAAATAAAGTACAATAAAAATGAAGGAAAAGGGAGGGTAGGTTACAATGTTAATAGGTACGTGGAGAGTTTACATTTAAATATTGACAGGGCTTTAGAGATATTTTTATTATTATATATAATTAACATATATTTATTAATAATAAATTAGTAATTTAGTATAGCATTACAAGTAATTATTACAACAATAGCAAAGTCTGGAGCGGAATGTAATTGGATGGGCAATATTTACAAAGACGGTCAAAGTTTCAAGCCCAACTGTTCACTGGACTGTAACTGTCAGAACGGTCAAGTGATATGCACGGACATATGTAGCCACGAACAAAGGAAACCGTCCATACATCATTGCAGGAATGCCATTGTTAGTATATAGTTAAATGTATATTTCATAATGTTATATATTATATTAATATGAAAGTTAACTTTGATACTTGATCAAATTTGATACTTCGAAAAGGCACACATCTTCTATATCAATCTTTAGTGATTCATTCACTCGTCACTGATTATTATTCTTATCATTTCTTTATATTATTTCATAAACTGTTATTGTTCTGCATATATATATATATATCATTAAAATAGTTCACAAAATAGTACATTAAAAAAAACGAATTATATATATTTATATAAACTTATAATTCAAATTTAATAATATATATGTCACTGTTTAATAAACCTATAATGTAGTTGAAAATCAATCTATACAAACTTGTTGTAGATATAATAATATATTATATAATAATAATAATATATTATATAATTATATAATAATAATAATATATTATTATCTAATTTAAATTTTCACATAATTTATAAGTAATAATAAACTCTTAATAATAATATATATAAGCAAATAGTAGTCATATTTAACGATATCTATGATTATTATTTATTATCTAAGGTGTGAAGAGCAAGTAATACTAGGTTAATATATATATATTGTTAATACAAACTATTTAATTTATATAATTTTCATAAAAAATATATATAACATATTTTAAAAATATTATCACATTGGTATAATTACAAATATAAATTTGTCTAAAAACTGTCACTAAATAAAGTGAAAATATTTATTGAATATATTATATGTTGTTATAAAATTAGACTAAAATTATGTATAAGTAATACTTAATATATTTCAAGTATATACACATGATGTAACCTGTACATTGTATAGTGTATAATGCACATTGTACATGCAATTTATAATTGACAATATGCACTGTACAATGTATAGTACATATTATAAATTGTAAATTATAAACAAAAACGTATCCATGAAACCTACTCGAATGTCAATACATAGAATGAGTCATTCGCTGCAGATAGAAGCCAATGGTACACCACGTGTCATTGTTTCTCGTGAACGATGACTCATTGTCAATGACTCACGAGGACATCTCTACGCATGTCCTCTACATCTCGTAGGGCTTGACGAGCTGGCGGTTAATCTTTTAAACCGAACCGCTCGTCAATCATCTGCCGCGTAAACAATTACGCTCGAGCACGCATGCGCGATAACCATGGTTACCGCTGTCGCGCGTTGTTGTCATGGTTACTATAGTACACTATTTACCATAGCGCACGACGCGTACGCCTTTAGCCTGCACCGGTTATGATTAAATCTACGGCCTATAGGAATATATTCTTCCGTATCTTAACAATCTTCTCCGTGTTATGCGTCTTTGTCAGTTTCTCCATCTTCATCCACTCGTGCACGTCACCCATCTCGTTATATGAGTGATGTGATAATAAAGCTATTGTCTTATAAGCTTTACCTATATCGTTATTGTTAATATACTATCATTGTTTTAGTTGTGCTTCCCTATATATATATATATATATATATATATATATATATAATAATTATTACATAACGCATGTACGTGATAAGTATTAGCATCATTTATTATAGTTATATAGAAATTAGAGAACATATATTTAGTATCAGATAAACCAATACAAATATAAATATAAACGCAAACACATACACACACATACACACTTACACATACATACACACACATGTATATAGAAAGTATTTAAATTATTATCAATATTATGATAAATTATTAATATAAATATTATAAATATGGATATATATATATATATATATATATATATTTATAACTACCTTTATAAAACAAAAAGTTACTAAAGATATATCTGCTATAGTATAATAATATAATGATATAATTGACCGTATAATATGCCATAGTAACTATAGTTAGTGTTCAATATGTGTATACACACGTGGAGTTTATATTACGCTAATGTTATTGTTATTAATTATTATATTTAAATTAAGTAGGTCTTATATTTAATAATAGTTACATATATTTAGTTATATATTAATGTAATGTTGTCAATATGTATTTCGAAATTATCCAGGAATAAATGTGGTTATATATTATCATAATAAAATAATTAACGATATTAAAATATTTTATATTATTTCAACGCGACCACACTTTATATTGGATATCATACGGTATTTAATTTAGTTGTTTTGAAGTATTCATACCCTGGGACAGAATCCCTGTTACACCTATATGTATACATATATTCTCCTGAAACATATATACATATACACACAGAGAATCCTCCCTATAGTATACTTAGACATTACAGTGGAAAGTAACCGAATACGGACAGTGCCCGAATACGGACAATCTCGGTATCTCAGAAACCATAAATCCTACAAAAAAAATTGTATTTAATAAAATATTCATAATTATATAAATGGTCTAAACAAGTATTTTTTATTATTTTATTATTCAAAATATTGCTGATATATCCAGTAAACTGATTTTTTTATTACGTTTTTAAATTTATGAAAACAAATTTCAACTTAAAACCCTCTCAAGAATATACAAATGTATCGATATAAAATATAACATTATAATATTAAAAAATAAATCATTCTAAAATTATATATATAATTTCTATAGTTGTTATAACATATTCATTAAGTTATAAGCATATATCTAGATGTCATATAAGTTCCTAATACGGACACTCTAGATATCTTAATACGGACACCCTATAACCAATCAGCGCGCAGCATATAAACTATTCTGATATTCATAAAAATCGCGTGCGTTATAATATTAATACCACCAATAAAGATAAATCTAATTTTTGTATTATTTAGATACTTAAATTGTATTATTAATTAAAAAAATAATAAAAATAAATAAATTATTAACTAATTAAATTAGAATAAATTGTTCATAACATTAATTTTAAATAATGTAATTGTAATTTTTCTAATTGATTCATTAATAATATATAGTTTATCTAGTGGTATATAGGGTATCCGTATTATAACACAGGGTATCCGTGATCGGACATGGGTACCGAATACGGAACCCTCGTTATCTAAGAATTAAAAGATTAAATACAATTTTAAAATCACAATAATATCTATAATCATATAATATTAATATATTGTAATTTTTTAATACAAATAATGAGTCATAAAATGTTAAGACCATTTATTGTTAAAGTGTCCGTATTAGGTTACTTTCTCCTATATCCATTATTATTAATTAACTTTATATGATAATAAGCAGCGTTTGGCAAAGTTACTTTTTTGTATAGCTCTATCCGTTCCCGTTACCGTTCCCGTTATATTAATTTTATCCGATACCATTCTCATTCCTTTTAATTTATCTGTTCCTTTATATTATCCGTTCCCGTTCCAGTTTCAGTTTTTTATTATTCATAAAATAAAGTATACAATTTATACTTCATAATCTACACTATACAGTATACAGTGCACATTACCTATTAAACAGTGTGTAGTGAATATTTTACGGAATAAGTCCAACTGTAAGTACACGATATTACCGGATTATCAGGTAATACCTATATTAGAAAAACAATGCATTTCTACAAATAGTCACGAAGTAGAAATTATTAGTTATTTGAATAGTAATGCAAGGGAATTATGTATGCTTACTAATTATAAAATAATAAAGTATTAATAAAATATTAAAAAATATAATTGTATGTTACCATCTTCACCTGTCGAACGAATTTTTTCGTTAGCATCACATATTAATAGTGCACAAATAAATAGAATTGGCGATAAAATATTCTAGTATATGGTAGTATTACGTGGTAATGCATTAAATGTTAAATGTATTTATTATTATTATTATATATTTGTTCATTATATTAAAACTTTTATTATACATGTAATGCTAATCGTTGTAATTCTTTATTTATATTGTAATAGATTATAAAATAAATATAAAAAATATCTTGAATTAATACTATATAAATCTCCGTACTTGTAATGGAACACGTTCCACAGGAACTAGTTCCTATATTTCTGTCTAAGCATTCCCGTTCATTATTCTGTATCTGTTCCTTTTGCGTTCCTTTTGCGTTCCCGTTCCTATTTTTATATCCGTTCCCGTTCCCGTTCCAGGAACGGCAACGACGCCAAAAACTGATAATAAGTTATTATTAATAACCATATAGATTTACCGAATATCATTGTATTTAATACAAAATTAAATAGCAAGGTAAATATAAAATTAATTTTTTGAAAAAAAAGTAATCTTATTGCTCAATAATATGAAATATGAAGAGGTTATTAAATCTCTAGGGTAACCTAATTTGGTTTTAACTATATTTAACTATATTTAAATATAGTAATTCATAATATATTATTATTTAGTATGATATTCATTCACATTAATACAATTATATTCATATACATATATATTTAGATATATATATATATATATATATATATATATATATATATATTAACTGCCTATGTGGCTCATGAGCTGCAGTTGGTAAGGCGTCAGACACACAAGCAATAGGACACAGGTTCGAGTCTCGTCCGGACCATTATATAAAATAGGTCTTAAAGTATTATTTAGATGTGATCTTATATAATTTTGTATAAATAAATGATTGGCTCTCTTTAAAACCATGGATAACTTAACATGAGAGCGGCTGCGAAGGCACATTAGAGCCATATATGGTTATAAGTGAAAACTTATTCTAAGTTCCTGGATGGGATGAAATGACTCTACCAAATAAAAATAACAATAACAATATATATATACGCCCATATTTATGCAAAGTATATGAATTACCTGGAAAAAATAAATAAATCCATACTAATTAACATAATTGAGATAATCTATATTTTATTACGTCATATGTATATATAATCTATATTATAGCTATATAGATTCATATATAAATGCACATATATAGGTTAAGAAGCATATATTATACCAGTACATCCTGTTGAAATATTGTAATTATATATATATATATATATTATGAATAGTTTAGATAGATTTTTTATAACTGTTGACACATATATATTATATATAATCATATTTTATATATATATATATATATAATTTAAATTATGTTATAACACATATTAACCGAGTACACAAGTACGGATGCTCATGACGTATACTATTTACATATTATATAATATATATATACATACTTTATTTAATTTACAACTATATCGTGTTTAAATATTCATACTCGTAAAATGAATATGTAAATATTGATATAACGAACTTCCTCGTATACACACACATAGACACACGTATACAAGCATACGATTACACGCATACATACAATTAGGGGCGTCGGAACGATATTTTTTATGGGGGGGGGCTATTTATTTCTATTTTATATTATATATCCTATTATTTATTACTAATATAATTACTAACTATATATTATTAATATCATATACCTCTTTAGTCTATGTTAACCCTTTAATATGCAATTAATAATATTAAATTGTATAACAATAAGTAGGAATATATTAGAAAATAAATAATAAACATTACATAATTTATTATTATATAAATATAGATTTTTATTTATAAATATACCCATCTCAATTGTGTGAATTATTTTTTGATTGATATTATCCAATACTAATGCATTTAATCTACTATCTAGCATAGTAGATCGTAACAACGTATTTATTATTCGTAGCTTACTAAATCCACGCTAACATGACACAGAACTTAAGGGGCAAACCAATACAATTTTATCAAATCTCTTATGCCAGAAAATATTTTTTGAATTTTAGGAGATTGTGTATATGTATATGTTTATCCTCATCAGATGGTATTGAACTTATTGATTGATTTGAACATATGGAAATTCGATCTTTCAATCGTTAATTCTTCATACATTTTTTAATAACATCTGTTTAGTGTAGAAAATGAATAGGATTAATAAGATTAATCTAAAAAACAAACCTTTTTTTCATGAATTATATTATTTGTAATAATGATTACTTTAATTTATAATAATATATAAATAATGTTTTCTTAGTATACAATTTGGTTTTAATTTTCATAATTATGGAATCAAATAACTCAGTATATTTTATTCTGTAAATATTAATGATAAAGTATATTAACATATTAACTGATAATATCTAATCACATTCTTATATTAACATAACATTAATAATGATATATTATTTTTTCTAGATGAGGTACCTTACATAGTCTTTTGAACTTTCATTACTATTCATCTCATACATATTTATAATAATTTATATTATATGTCTTATTATTATTCTCTGAATTAGATATACTTATATATACTTAGAAAATTAAATTAGATAAATTTAAAATAAAAATAAATTATTATAATATTTTATTATAAACATTTATTATAAGCTATTTTGTATTTTATACAATGTTTTATATAATATGTTTATAAAAGTATGTTATTAACCTTGAATCAATATAAAAACTTGTATATATAAAATATAAAATACTTTTGTTTCTATATCTTCAATGAATGTGTGCAAATTATTTCTATCATTATTCAATTTAATTAGAATCATCTTTACTATTATCTGATCCTTTATGTTTATGTATTATTGATTATTATTATGATTATATATAATTATAATCATTTATGCTTTCAAGTATATTTTTTATAAATGTTACCTTCAATAGTATTTGTTGGTATCATGAAAGCTTTCACCTTAATATCCAAGATTTCAAATATCAAACTTTAAATATTCATATAAAAAATATTTGACTTATTCATATTTTTTAATAATAAATTTGCACTATATTTGTGGTATTGGTAATATAATATAATTCTTTATATTATTTCAGTACATCGTTTAAACAACTAGGGGAAAGTAACCGAATACGGACAGTGCCCGAATACGGACACTCTCGGTATCTCAGAAACCATAAATCCTACAAAAAAATTGTTAACGAATAAAATATTCATAATTATAAAAATAGTCCAAAAAAGTATTTTTTATTTTTTTATTATTCAAAATGTTTCTGACATATCCAATAAACTGATTTTTTTATTACGTTCTTAAATTTATGAAAAAAAATTTCAACTTAAAACCTTCTCAAGATTATACAAATGTATCGATATAAAATATAATACTATATTATTAAAAAATAAAGCATTCTAAAAATTGTATTTTTAATTTCTATATCTTTTATCAAATATTCATTAAGTTATATGCATATATCTAGAGGTCATATAAGTTCCTAATACGGACACTCTAAATGTCTTAATACGGACACCTTATAACCAATCAGCGCGCAGCGTATGAACAATTCTGATTTTCGTAAAAATCGCGTGCGTTATAATATTAATACCACCAATAAAGCTAATTCTAAACAAATTATTATTTAGAATTTAAATTGAATAATTAATTAAAAAATAATAAAAATAAATAAATTATTAACTAATTAAATTACAATATATTTATAAAATTAATTATAAATAACGTAATTGTAATTTGTCTGATTGATTCACCAATAATATATAGTTTACCTAATGGTATATAGGGTGTCCGTATTATAACACAGGGTGTCCGTATTCGGACATGGCTACCGAATACGGACACCCTCGTTATCTATGGAATTAAAAGATTAAATAAAATTTTATAATTACAATAATATCTATAATCATATAATATTAATATATTGTAATTTTTGAATAAAAATAATGAGTCATAAAAAGTTAAGACCATTTATTGTTAAAGTGTCCGTATTAGGTTACTTTCCCCATATTGATATAATGTTGTTTTAATACATGATTTTCGCAGTCCATCTTGTTAGGCATATTGGTTTCAATATCTTTGCTTTGTTATTATTAGTATTATATACAATCCGGAATTTGATCGTTTGTTCATATAATAATCCCACATCATGAACCACTCTCAAGCCTTTTCTTATATTTATATTATTATCTAATGATTATGCTATTCAGTTTGTGCGATTAGCTCTACATTATGTATAAACAGTTAATGGCTGTCTATTCATTATTATATTCTTTACACTATTATATTGACCAGACATATTAGCTGCACCGTCATATGACTGTCCTCTTTATTTAAAAATAGGCAAGTTAAGATGTTAAAGTTCAGATAACATTAAATTTGCTATGTTTAAGTTGTATCCTCAGTCATATTGTATATTAATATGTATATTTTTTTAAATTTCCAGTTTTTATGTCAAATATCGAACCACCAAAATGCTCACTTCCGGATATATCTTGAATTCCATCACATTTAATTGAGAAACTTCCATTAATATCTTATAATCAAATATTTAATAATTCAGATTTATATAGTTGAATAATTTCATTCTTAATATCGCCAGATAACAAGTATCTCTCAGAGATTCTCTCATGAATATTATCATATTTCATGGATGGAGGGAGGGGGCAAACAATACCTAGCCCCCCCCCCATAAGTTTGGTAACATTCTTTAGACATTTTTTTTATTAACAAAGACAATATACTATATTTAATATATATAAATTGTATTAATACACATTTCATGGGGGGGCAAAACATACTTAGCCCCCCCCCATATTTTTGAATGGGGGGGTCCGATACCCCCCGCCCCCCCTGTTCCGACGCCCCTACATACAATACTATACACTTAAATGGGTTTCTAATTTTATTAAACTTATCTATAATTTATATTTAAATTATTCTATAAACACTAGACACATTTTGTAAACATCGGTATTGCCCAGAGCTCATTATTTTACTCCATTCTCTTCTAGACTTATTCCATCACGTGACAAACTACCGTCACCCTCGGTTTCGTGTATGTCGACGACATAGAAATAGGCATACATAATAAATAGAATTCCTACACACATCGATACTTATCGATCCCAACACTAATATTCAAAACTACATCTGCCGTCTAAACTACAAACTGCTGTCTACAATACTGACACTTAACGTAGACATACAATTTGTATGATACAAACACACTACTGTTTACTAAAACACCACTATAGTGTATGCACGAGTATATAAGTTAAGAACAGTATTCATTGATAGAAATACTGACAAACTTCTGAACAAGACTCATACTTTACGAACAATACTATTGTAAATTCCTGTTTAGTATCAATATAAATTCACATACTATAGTTTGTATATTGAACCCTTTCTATATCTATAAACCCTTCAATATTATTGATACATTGACTATAGAAATATGACTATATAACTAGAATTACTAATTTTAATTACAAAATAAAGTTGCTAAACAATATATCGGTATATTATGTACTGCACTACTTGATTATTCCTGGGGTATATGGAAGCTGAATAGTTATAACTGTTTAACTATAATTTATAACAAGTATACTTGCTAGAGGTACCGGGTTCGACTGAAAATAGTTATTGTTTTTTCTCTCTTTGTTATCAAGAAGTTAATGCATTATAAATAAAAACATAAGAACAAAAATGTTACTATTTGTATTGTATTGTACGGGGTCCTTCACAGTTATTTATCACATGTATAAGTATTTAACTTCTTAAGTGTATATTTGTATCTGCTATTTGTATTGTATTCATTGTGATGATTCAATATATAATAATAATAATTATTATTATTATATTATGTATATAATATTCACATAATTAAATAATACTTATATAAATATACTTACACCAAATATCATACAATATACGTCAACAAATATAACAAAACAAAACTACTAAACTGTTATAAGATTATATACGTACCAATATCTAAATGCATGTCCATATCACGACCAGATATAGTATATATATATCAGTGTTCATTCTAGGTTTCAGGGCAACTACCAAAAAAAAATTATTATAGGGCATTTAATTATATTTTACTAAGTAAAATATAGGATGACATATATGGGTAATTTCGCCATCTATTTATAAATTCATTTATGATAAATAATATATTAGATGGACACTTATACCCTGAGGCAATTTAAACCTGTAATTGTTACTTACAAAAGCTACTTAGGAGACTTTTTGAATTAGAGATGTAAATAAATAGCAAATAAGTATTCGATTCGATTACTTATTATTCGTTTACAATTAAATGATTTACAAATTGTAATTCTAATACATTGATATCAAATAATTCTTTTTATATTCAATCTCTCAACATTTGATTCATGAGATATTCAGATATTAAAAATTTGAAATTTGAGCATTTATAATATTGAAAATTATGTTGTCGAGATCTTATAATATTGAAAATTATGTTGTCGATATGTTATAATATTGAAAATTAGGTAGTCGAGATCTTATAATATTGAAAATTAGGTAGTCGAGATCTTATAATATTGAAAATTACGTTGTCGATATGTTATAATATTGAAAATTATGTAGTCGAGATCTTATAATATTGGAAATTAGATGGTTGATATGTTATATTGAAAATTAGGTAGTCGAGAAGTTATATTTTTAAAATTAGATGTTCGAGTAGTTTGATATATAAGTAATTTGGTTCTCGATAAGTTATAATATTATGATTATTGTAATATCATATATATAATTATATATTTATTATAGTAATGTAATAGTAACTATATCAAACTTATATATATATATATATACACTTATTTTTTTATATAAATGTATTGGTAATATTACTAATCAATCGAATAGTATATTTATAATTTAAACTTTAATATTATTATAATGATTATTATAAGCATGATATATTTTGCGAGAAACACCTGTATACTATTATGTTAAGTATACATGATTAGTTATTTGTATCATTAAAGACTATAATACATGGAAATGTATTTATAGGAATATATAAATAAATAAGTTTCTATATAATACAAATTATAAGATACTAAATATATAATATATATAGTAATTATTGTCATTAATTATATATTATATATATACAATTAACGATATATAATATATCATACTTATAAATAATTAAAAATACTTATAGGTAGATAAAAATATACAAAAATACCTATATATATATTAATATTATTATATCATACTGGTACACATTATTATATATAATTTATATATGATATTTTAATTTCATAATATAAAGAATTAATTAGAATGTATATTATAATTGTATTGATTATTACAATTTAATAATTTGTTTGCACATTTTTGTTAATAACTTTTGTTTAAATACAAATTAAAAAAAACATAATATGAATTGTATTATATAATTTAATAAGCTTTCCAGTGATACCAATTTTATCATAATAAAATCAATATAAAATATGTCATGCTCATGTATCAACATGCAGTACGTACTCCGTACAACGGTTGATTTTAAATTCAATATATATAATAACTAATAAGTAGTATAATACATGATATTTATGAAATTATATTTTAAACATTATATATTATATATAAGAATAATAATTATGATAAGTATGATAATTAATATATAATATGATATTATTAAATATTAATGTAATAATAAAAATAATAATTTTAAATTTAATAATTAGATTATAATACATTTAAAAAGTATACAGTTTAATTATTATGAATATAAAAAACAGTGAACTTATTAATAATATTGGTGATTAAATGTTTCATTATTTGTATATTTTCATAGTTTTTAATATGTCATATATCACTTTAATATTACGTTTTAAAATAGGATTTTGAATAAATATATAAAAATTACAAATTTTAAATAAAACAATCACGTGATTTATATATATTGGGAGAAAAAGAATTGGAATAAAAATAATTATTGAATTAATTTTCATATTATTATAAATATAAATTGGTAGCAAATTCACTACCCACTATTTAAAGTTTGCTACCCAATTTTCATTTTGGGTAGTGAATTTGCTACCCAATCTAAAAATAGATTATTCTAAATATAGATCAAGCAGTTTATTATCATATTTCATATTTAATTTGTATTTGAATCTAAATTGTTTGTTTATATAAAATATCAAACGGATATAACAAAGGGCAAATTGTATATATTCGCCATTATTTGAAAAATAATGAATTTATCCTAATGTTATGACAGAAGTTATTCATATTCTCCATTATTTTAATACTTAAATAATAATAGAATAATAATAATACATTTAATCGCCATTTTATAAATATTTATTGAAAATCTGCCATTTATTAAATACAAATTCTTCATTATTTTAATACTTAAATAATAATACATTTAATCGCCATTTTACAAATATTTATTAAAAATCTGCCATTTATTAAATAATAAATTCTTCATTATTTTAATACTTAAATAATAATATAATAATAATAACACATTTAATCGTCATTTTATAAATATTCATTGGAAAACTGACATTAAATAATATATTCCTTTAATTATAGATATAACACTTTTAATTAATGATATTACAAGTATATTAATAATAACTTAATAATTAATTTAATCCATATAATTATATATTTAGGGCAGCTACCCACAAAATTAGGGCACTTCCCAATTTGGGTAGCTGGGTAGCTCTAGAATGAACACTGATATATATATATATATATACCTATAATAGTGATACTAGTACACAGTTAGTTAGTAATGCGATTGAATACATTTCCATTCTCCTTAGAACTACACGATTATCTATTCGTACACAATTAGGTATTCGTGTAAATATATTTAATATAAATTAAAATAATTTCTAATTGAAAAAAGTACGCATTATTGTATCTTACTTCTTATTATAATGATTTTATCAAAGAGAAAATCTTTATATAATTATATTGTCATTGCATATATATATATATATATACATTCACGTATACATTCATATATATAATAGATAATTCACCTATATTATTTATTATTAAAAATAAATTACTTATATAGCCTAGAAGTAATACCATATTTAATAAAGCCTACACGCATATACATATACGTATATATATATATATATCCTATAAATTGATAGAGTTATAGCTAAATAGAGAAGGAGGAGGAGGAGGCAGTACAGGCTGCATCACAAGTGATTTATATTAGCATATCAATACGAGATAAACGAACCCCGAAGGAGTTGATCTTTGGCCCAATTAAGATGTTATTGAACGCGCGTCGCGCGCGCTCGCGTAATACGTTCAGACCCCTAGCGGTCACCTATAGGTCATTAAGTGGGCCACAGATCGAACAACATAAATCGAATATATATAAATATATATATATGAATCTTAAATCTAATATATATATAAATGAATCTATACATGTATATATTAATCATAACTTAAATACGTATTTAGATATGAGTATAACTAAGTTTATCATTCGTACATTACAGTTCACGATGCACACTGCACGTCGTACAGTGTACGTACAGTGTATGACGTACACTATTTGTTTTTAAACCTCCGTCGCATCACCAATAATGAACCAACATTTATATGGTTTAATAAAATAGTATCATGAGCATCATATCTATAGAACCTACTATGCCGGTTTAGGATCTTTAAAATTAAAACACTCTTACTGTACGAAGTACACTGTACGAATAATGACAGATCTAAAACAAAAGTATTAACCTATGGCCTGTATCATGATGGAAATGACACGATAATCAATTTGGTAATAAATACATTACGTATAATAATAAAGTTATTGATCACCATTCGATTACAAATATAAAAAATATGTCGTCACCTATAACAACTGTGGAATTAAACAGTGGAATGTTCGTTTACCCATGCGCGTAAATGTTATGTTTATTATCAGCATCTATAATATTGTATTTATATTCGATTTCAGTTATTTATATGTATATAGTTATATGTGACGTTTACAGAACTAATCTATGATATACATATGATATCTTTATATATTATAAATGTTTATTCGGTAATTTGGTTCGAAATCAAGAGTTCTACAACATAAAAAGGGAAATTAATCTAATACGTACACTTTAACAATAAACGGTCTTAACATTTTATGACTCATTATTTGTATTCAAAAATTACAATATATTAATATTATATGATTATAGATATTATTGTGATTTAAAATTTGTATTTAATATTTTAATTCCATAGATAACGGGGGAGTCCGTATTAGGTAACCATGTCCGAATAAGGACATCCTGTATTATAATACGGACACCCTATATATCACTAGATACACTATATATAATTGATAAATCAATCAGAAAAAATACAATTAAATTATTTATAATTAATTTTATGAATAATGTATTCTAATTTAATTAGTTAATAATTTATTTATTTTTATTATTTTTTTAATTAATAATACAATTTAAGTATCTAACTAATAACATTTTTAGATTTAGATTTATTGGTAGTATTAATATTATAACGCGATTTTTATGAAAATCAGAATAGTTCATACATTGCGCGCTGATTGGTAATAGGGTGTCCGTATTAAGACATCTAGAGTGTCCGTATTAGGAACTTATATGACCTCTAGATATATGCTTATAACGTAATTAATATTTGATAACATTATATATATAATTTTAGAATGCTTTATTTTTTAATAATATAGTGTTATATTTATATCGATACATTTGTATATTCTTGAGAAGATTTTAAGTTGAAATTTTGTTTCATAAATTTAAAAACATAGTACAAAAATCAGTTTATTTGATTTATCATCAATATATTGAATTATTAAAAAATAAAAAAATATTTTTTTAGACTACTTATAATTATGAATATTTTCTTCATTAACATTTTTTTTGTAGGATTTATGGTTTCTGAGATACAGAGAGTGTCCGTATTCGGGCACTGTCCGTATTCGGTACTTTCCCCTATATCGATAACAACATTTGGTGTAATAGTCAGTTTAATTATTTATTGATTTAATCAATTTGATACTTTTTATTATTAAAAAAAATATAAGAACTGAATGACACTTCGCAAATAATTTGTATAGGACAAACATGCTGTATTAGATTAATACACGTTTCATATTTATTAAAAATAGTGTAATTATTATTTATTGAAATATCAATATTTTAATATTGTAGATAAAAAATCATATAATGTATTTTATTGATCATTTTATTTTTTTAAATTTATTAATATATTGTCACATATATTAATAATAGTAGTATATCATATATATCACATAAACTATATATTAAAATATTTGAGAACAAATAATAAAAAGAAATTAATTTATTTTCAATTTGTTGTTCATATGTGAAACCAGTAGGTACCTACTAATGCACATTGGTACTCTTTAACAACAACTGCATTACAAAATGCGACTTAAGCACGTCCAACCTATATGACGAAGTTAGTGATACTGACACCTCTACACCCCTACACAGTTACTAGACGTCGGAGGGCAATGCTGCAGACAATGGATGTGCCCGCACCCACAGTCTATGCAGAATGACAACGACGTGTTCCAAACAACAACAGGTACCCAACACAATAGATAGATATTAATACACAATTAGTATAACATCCTACAAAACTATTAATTCAGACTCTCATACTTTCCAGATTAGAATACTGTAAATCATTTTTCTCAGGATCTGGTAAACTAAAACAGACAACATATTCTAAATTTAGCACTTAATTATTAATAATTTGGCGCTATTAAGGGGGTATCCCACTACTAGATTTTCGGGCAACTTGCCGGAATTATTAAAACGAACACACAAACATAGTGCATGTCTTATAACCACTATGGTGGTGCACCACCATTACCACCTTCACCACTACCACCACCACCACATTCACCGCCACCTTCACCGCCACCACTACCACCATCACCATCACCACCACCTTCACTACCACCACCTCACTAGCCGATGATATAGATGATATCGGAGATTGTCGCAAGGAGACGAGCGACTGGAGCGAATGTAGTCTGACCTGCGGCACAGGGGTCAGCGTTAGGGTCACCAACGACAATCAGGACTGTAAGACCGACAGACAAACACGTCTGTGTAACGTCAGGCCGTGCGATTTCGTCGAACTCGATGTTAGTGAGAGACAACTATAGTAGGTATCTAGTAGTAGGACTACTCTACCGGAAGTGTAACTTATTACACGTACAGATAATGAGTTTAGGTAAAATGGTATAATTAACATAACAGTAAGACATGTTATTGATATAATATAATTTAAAATAGTTATTTAATAGTATATATATAATTATGATATATTTAATATTAATATTCAAAGTAGAGTTTTAAATTTTAAATTAATATTGTTTAAATTTATCTTTAAAATGATATTTATTTTAACTGTATATTTTAATACTATTTGGTAAAATATAAATTAGGAATTATAGCATATTAAAAATATGTTATTAATATAATTTATTTAGTATGTTATTCTTACTATATAACTTATAATTAATTAATATATATAGCTTTACATTTTTATTAATAAGAGTTAACAATATATGTGCAGAATAAGACACAATTATTTGGATTACATAGGTATCTTTACACAGCTATATTAAAAATGTTATATTCTTACATAAATAATGCATTTGAAATAGTTTTTATAATAATACATGATAAACTAATCTCCATTATATCATATATAGAGTTGAATCTTATTTATACATAATTCAATATAGCGTCATGAATAGGGTTAGCTACTTGAGATATTAGCTAAACACACATGTGTTTAACATATGTATCCTGCAGGACGAGGCGTGCATACATACGTATAGTTTATTTTATTTAAATATACGGGATTAACAATTATATAAATAATTATTTAGTTAACTATTTAGTTAATTATTTATTTAGTTCAAGTTAACTTGAAATGTAAATGTTGATTTTAATAAATGTATTACTATAGTAATACATTTATACATTTGTATACTTTATATATATTTACGTAAATTAAACTATTATTTTTAGCTATAAGTATACATAATTTATAATGGGTATTTATTAAACTGTCAATATATCTAATACCCGGTTATTTGTATCTAATACCAATTTTTAATATTTACATATCGATAAATATTGATGTATGTATAATAATTTGATTTTTCTATCCGTTAAGTTGTTCACATGGACAAGTGGACATGTAAGTGATACATCGCAATACGCATGCGTAAACACAATGGCAGTCTATCCATATAATTATAATTATTTTCCATCCTTAATATAATCTTATTGTTTACCTACTTTTATTATTTGTATTCTATATATACACTTTTGAGAAATAATTTATTATTTATTTAAGTGTCTAAATAAACATTCAATATAACCATATATGGTACATGTTCTACGATCGTTGCACAAACCCCTCCCCGAGTTAACCTCCGCTACGCTACCCTACAGGACACCAGCACCCGCCGATGTAAACACTCTCAGAGGGTGGAGTTCCCCACCACGCTGTCGGATAGCGCCAGCTGTCGTAGCGTCAGAGAATTCAGGCCAAAGTACTGCACCCTGAAGTGTCACCGGCGCTACGGGCGATGCTGCAAACCGGACAGGTCGAAAACGCTGAACCTAGAGTTCAAGTGCGCCGGATCGGCCGAGTCTCAGTGGAGGAAGTGGATGTGGATCAAGAGCTGTATATGCGATACCAGCTACTGCGTCGACCAGTAACTCGTAGCATGTATATAGCTGATCGCGGGTGTCGAGTATGCGTACCGAGGGGGTGGAAGAGGGGTAGAATAAGTGGTCGTGGGTAAATAGGTACATACGCGAGCTACTATATGATGTCGACTATCTAACTCTAACTCTACTAGCCTACTTCAGGGTACGACGACGTACGAAGAGGCGCCGATGTACTAATGTATATAGACTCTAATAGCGCGTATACCTATAGCTCTCCGAGTGAACACAGGAGACCTGTGGGTGAACCTCTAGTAAGAGATAAGCTGCCTGCGTGTACAGCAAACATACATGATACGTAATGTAGCAGTGGGAACTAGGAGGGTCGCATCTAATGTATAGGGGTGGAGGGGTGGGGGGTCTCGACGAATGCCAATACTATAGCACTATTATCATTATTGTGTGTTGTTATGTTAACTACCAGTATCGTTACCGTATACATTTACGTATGTATTATTGCGAACACATATACATTGATATCGAATGTAATACATTATTAGCTTTGTAAATAGACTTTTTTAAATTATTATAAACTATACCTATATGTCATAGGTTATATATATATATATATATATATATACACTAATGTTATATAATTAATGTGCCACGTTAACGATTCAATAAACTTGTTATTATCATGTTTATAGGCTTGTATGCTTAACTGCGAATATTCTTCTCGTCTATATATACATATGTAATATAATATATTATTATTAATATTAATATTAGTCTATAAATTACTAATATTAAAAAACACTGTACACATCAGTAGATACAGGTGATATGTAATTTATTACATTTTATTATATTATAGAAATATTTATCAATATAAATATAGATTAAATATTCGTATTACAAGTATTAATAATTTATATATATATTAGAAATATTCGAAATATGCATAGATTGAAATATAACAATGACTAATAAAATAATGATCTATTTAATTAAATAAAGAACGCGTAATAGTATTCATCTTAAGGAATGTACAGCTTATGGACCATATTGTCAATACACTCTACTTCATTGAATTGAGAATAGATTGATCTACCGCAGCATCTGTAGGATTCCCTTCTTATGTACAGCTGGTCGATGCAGCATATGAACTAGTACGATTATTATTTTATATTAATAGAACAAATATATATATTTAAACATTTACAAATTAAAATAATTGTATATACGATTTAATATTAAATATATGAAATAATAAGTCACACACGTGTGATATAATTACTTCCTAATTAGTCTATTATAATATATATATATATATATATAATTTTATAATAATTAATATCGATAATAATATACTCCTTATAAAAATATATTATATATCATGTATCAAATAATTAAGTTATTAAGTTCTTGTTAATTTTACATCCTAATTTTATATTCCTTTTAAATTATATATATATTTTGCATTAGCCTACTATTAAATAATGTTTACAATTAACAATAATTATATTAATTTAAACTTTATATTACGTCTGTAATTAATTATGGTTATCATTTCAGTGTTAAACCAACAAATAAATAGGTTAATACGATAATAAGTTAAGTTAAGATATATCTTAGTTGAAGCCTACACATATAACGATGTTTTACCTTATTGATGTTGTATCTGACTCCACGACATATAGCTTGTGTAGAACTTCCTGGCAATACTATTTTAATAGTGACTTTTATAGTGCACTATATATATTCATGAACGCGCGATGGATACATAATGGATATTAATTATCATACCATTTATAATGTTATAATGTTCCATATAATAAATAGATTATTATTATTAAATAAATTATAAATATTATTAATATAATATATTATGATGAACATAATTCATTTTAAGCCTTAACATCAGTACGAGGGAGCACTACCTTCGCGGGATTACATGTACATATATACGAAACTACTAGTTTTTAAAACTCTGCAACTTGAAATATTTTCACAAAATGTTTACGCTGATGTAATAATAATACCTATTTCTATCATAATTAGTTTCTTTTATTAAATTCATTTGGTTTATAATTGGGGTAATTCAAAAATAAAAATGAAAAAAAAAACAGAAATAAAATTGTAACTATTAGATTATATTAAAAAAAAAGTATTATGCAATTCAATATTTTCTAAATATATTGACAATTATAGCAATATTATTGAATAGAAACACATTTTCGGATTTATTAGTACAGTGATATTCACTAAATTAACATTCTGAGAAAACAGCTATTAAAATTATTGAAATATGTTCATTATAAGAATTATAAGAAATACAGATTTAGTATTTATACATCATTATAACATCATTTATACTCATAAATATAGCGAATATATATGATATATATAATCCCTACATGAAATCATACATACATGAATATAGAACTTATTTTCTATATAATATTTATTTTTATTTTTTTAATTAAAATTGTGAAGGTAGTGTTCCCCATAAATTAAGCTACGACTACACACATTAATGTTACATGACATAGTTATCGTTACATCTGATTGGCTAACCTTTCTCCGGAGAAGCCGTAGTACACACAACCATACAACATACTATAGCGACGATGAAGGAGGCTCTGCGTGATATTACAAGTATAGGGGGAATATTACGTTTAAATTGTTAAGTTTATCTAAATAATATAGAAATAATATATTGAATTGAATTGAATTGAACATGGTTTATTGAGTAGAAATAAAATATAATGCAGTATATATAATTTCTTCTCAAAGGAGAGTACCAAAGATTATCTTGTAATCTATACTCACAACGAGGGTACCCTCCAATAATATAATAATACAATAATATAACAACGATAAAATTATGAAATATATATATATATATATTCAATTGGTAGCTGGTCGTATCATGCTTATCGCGATTTGTGAATACATATGCCCATAGATATGTGTATCAGTAATGTGTAATACATATCCTATTTATATACTTTTTATTTAAATAATTTAATTTATAATTATAATAATACGTATTTTACTATATTGAAACTAAAATTATATATCATATAAACATATTTTAATATATTTTTATTTAGTAAAATAAATTAATACTTTTAAATATTTTATAATAAATATCAATATATATATATATAAATTATAGTTGATATTAATAAATTATAGTTATAATATAAAATGTTTAATTAATCCCATATATATATCATTAAAAGTGTATATCAAATATTGTATATTGTATATTATATATTATATGTTATGTGTAACATTACTATTATTGAATATTATATTTCAAATCATATATTATTTATAATAATATACTATATTATATCGTATATATTATATATATATATATATATATATATATATATATATATATATATATATATATATATATATATATATTATAGTACTCAATACTACATGTATCATATAGTTTATTCAATATAGTCGAACATTTTCAAAACAAAAAACATAACCTAAATAACACTATAACGCATATCACATCATAATTATAATATTAATATAAATGGAATCATTATATATATATATAATAATAATTAATTAATAGCATACCTTAAATAACACATTATATAAATGATAAACTTATAACTTTGTTGAGAAGTATTACATTGTTGAGATAACGACTATTTACATTTATATTGAAATACTAAACGATACGAGTGCTAAACAAATATAACTCAAGTTTTACACTTAAACATGTATTACATAACAACATTATGATTATTATTTTAATCATAAGATTATATATATATATATATATATATATATATATATATATATATATTCATACATTCACAAATGTTATATAGAGTGGTATATATATAAAATATAAATATATGTATAAATGTATACATTGGTATATAATTATATAATTGGTAAATAATTTGTGAATAATACAAATGCATATATTTATTCATAAGAAAATAAAACATATACGATGAATAATTTGTTAACATGTTATCTAACATTGTAACCATATTTAACCAAACATTATCTATGGGTTAAAAGTAGTGATGTAAATGATGCTCAAATCTAAAGCATCGATGCAGTCTCAGTCTCGGTTACATAAAGCATCGATGCGGTCTCAGTCTCAATACCTAAAGCATCTATGTAGTCTCAGTCTCAATACTTAAAGCATCGATCCAGTCTCAATTTCAAAAGCATCGTTAAATAGCTACCTTTCGATTTAAATAATTAATAATATGTCACATAATATGGAAACATTAATACAAATATGGATAAATATATAAAAATTATGTTTAAAATGTAATTTAAAAAAAGTATCATTTGTGCTCGATTATGTTTTGTAAGAGTTTTATATCGGCTCGGGCTCATTTGACTAGAGTCTCGTCTCGGGCTCGTTTGGTTAGAGTCTCGGCTCGGCTCGGGCTCATTTTTTGTTTACCAAAAATGAAAGTCTCGTCTCGGCATCAAAGCTCGGCATCATTTACATAACTAGTTAAAATACATTTTTAATACATATTTTAAATACATATTAATATTTATGGATGCATTTATATATATATATATATATATATATATATATATATATATTCATACCACGATAACTTAATTAGAAATGGAGAATACCTCGAAAATGAAATAAGTAAAACTAATTATGCTGATAAATATGCACTTTCATAAAATATAAAAGGAAAACTTTGGACATATATTCAAGTAGCAAAGCCCAAATTGACTATCTACTGGTAAATGGATAAACAGCTTAAAAACCGTGAATCCTATACTATCTTCGCAGGCGTCTCGTCCGACTATCGCATTATCACCCCAAGAATCGATTGAGTCTACGTGCTAATAAAAAAACAATAAAACAAAACACATTCAACTGGAACAAATTACAATTCGATAAAAACTACAACAAAACTTTGCAACAAGGTTAAGAGAACTATATGAAGCATCTATAAAATAGTATACAAATAGAAATAATGTGAATGATAATTACAATGCGTTTATGAAAGCCCATTCCGAGATACTCGGTGAGATAATTCCGATAAAATCAAAAGTCAAAAATATAGTACATGGGATAATAAATTAATTGAAGAAAAGGATAAAAAGCAAAAAGAAAAACGTCATGAAATAGTATGAATCCAATAATGGGCAATTTCATGGGTAACAACAACAGCAAATAACATATTATTTTGAAGCCCTTTATAAAAAACATCGTATAAATATTATTATAATTCAACAGAAACAAATTTATTATTAAAATTCTTCTAATAAATATTATTATTATTATTATTATTATTAATGTGATTACTGAATAGTATATTCTTGATCATAAATCTATAGATGACACTTACAAAGAAGAACAACTATATTACATACACCAACATATTGCAATTATTATATCAGCAGCAGACAACAAGAAATACGCTTTGGCCTGAAATCTAGTAAATAAAATCGGTGGAAGAAAGATACTAATAAGTATAAAATTAAAGCTATCAATCATGAAGAGCAAATCGAAAAATGGAAACATAATTATTACGATAATCTACTAGACAAATTGCCAAATATTGATAATGATAATTCTACAACCCCGATAAAAGCCTTCCAGTTGAATGTGGCCCTTTCATTATGAACGAATTAGTAAATGTATTATCTAAGACTAAACGCAATAAATTCACAGGAATTAGAAAAACAGTTTATTTTAACAAGTACCTTCTACATTTTTGTAATCAATTATACATGAATCATAGGATAGACATTTGGACAAAATGAGTCATTTTACCATTTCCTAAGGAAGGAGACATTTCTAAAACTAAAAATGAAATAGGAATAACCCTAACCTGCATAGCCTCAACAATATACAATAAAATTCTCCGATAACGTATTTAAACCGAAGTTGATAAAATCCTAAGACCTAATCAAAATGGATTTAGGCAAAACAGAAAAACTACAGGATAAATTCTTACAGTTAGAAGAATTATAAGGGATAAAAGCTAATAACGTTAAGGTAGGTATAATTTGTGTTAACTTATCAATGGAATTTGATTCTATATACAAAATAATAATATATTTTATTAGCGTATGGCATACGAAATAGTAAACGATATAATGATATATATATATATATATATATATATAAATACTGAATAAATAGGTAAGATAACCAGATGATGATAAGGATTATAGTCCGTAAGTATATTTCAGTAATAAAGCTGTATATTACAAGGGGATACCCTGCCTACTTTACTATGCAATTGACTATAACATTGACTATGTTCTACGATCATCCATTAATCCAATTCAAGAACTCGATTTAACATTGGAACACTTTAGAGGAAGAAGATATTCCGTTACTATTATCACTGATGTTGATTTTTCTGACGATTTAGCATTATTTGTTGATAATTGTGTAGATGGAGAAATTATCTTACATTGTCTACAAGAAAAAGCAATAAGTCGGCCTACAAGTTAATGCAAAGAAATTTGAGTATATTGTATTCAATTGTAAAGATGATATAAAATCTATTGACTCGACAGTTTTAAAAAGAGTGGACCAGTTCATATACCTTGGAAGCGACAAACGTCTGAAGAAAAATATATAAATATACTTATCGAAAAACAATTGGAGTTAATTGACCAACATGAGGACAATATGGAAATCAAATTTATCAAAACCTCTAAAAAGAAACTGTTTCATAGACGTTGTTGAATCCATCCTTTTATATAGTTCTGAAACGTGGACACCTACAAGAAGATTAGATAACACATGGATGGTACGTATAAGATAATGTTAAGAGCTGCACTGAATATCATGTATTCAACTTGAAGTTAGACATCCTGACTACTATTTAATTTTAACTAAACCACATATTAAAATTGTATACATGATAAATATTATTTTACATATAACACAATAAAGTTAAGGTTACTAATATTATCAATAATAATTGATATTTATTTTTGATTGATATTTTGTGTAAACGAATTCATTATTTATACAACTATGAGATTATAAGAATGTATTCAAATAAAGTGTATATATTTTGTAATTATAACATCCATTATTGAAATATACAGATAATAATATATAATTAAATTAATAAGAATATAATTATTGTTATATATATAATAAACATATATATATATATATATATAGTAAACATATATATATATATATATATATATATATATATATATATATATATATATATATATATAACATGTACCTATCGATAATAGAAAATATAATTAATAATATCTATTATTAGATAAATAATGGCAATAATCAAAATATTTGGAAAACTTGTTCGTAACCTTAACTAAATGTAAAACATCATAACTTTAACTTTTAATTTACCTTTAAACAATACATATTATAATTAAATTAAATACATAATACTACAAAAGAATCAACAAATAATGAATTAATAATTTAATATATTAAAATTATTACTTTTTTATATTTTAATAATACTATTATATATATAAGAATATATAAAATTCAAAATACTCAGAATAACAGAAATTAGGATAGAATAGAATATACAAATTTATTTAAAAATAAATCTTAAATTAAAATAAAAACTCAAAATTCATTATTATTAAAGATAAAGTGAGAAGTATTATTTTATTTTTGTTTGTTCGGTATATGTTTTTTTTTATATATATTTTGTATATATGTTTTAAATGTATTATAAAATACAATATTAATTATTTCAGATTATAGTGATAAGCATAGAGAACGAAGTGAATAACCACTTCGTTCTCTATGGTGATAAGTATTATATTGTTTGTTTCGTAATATTATTGGTATATACCAAAACATATGTTTTGTTATTAACTGTTTTTGTTTAAGTATATTGGTTTATTTATTTGTAACGTGTTCTATTTGTATATATATATATATATTTCAACTTTATTATACAATTAAAATATAAAATTAATAAAGTACTACCTACTATTATTACAGATTTTGATAAGTATTACATTATTTGTTTGTTTCATCCTAGTATTGGTTTAATTGATTTTTAACATGTTCTGTTTATATTATATTTAAAATTTAACATTTAAATATTAAACTATATAACTAATAATGTATTACTAAAACAGGGTACAAAGATAAAAAGAATTCTATAAAGTTAAAGTAGAAATTGAATATTTCGATGCCACTTACAAAATAATGTATTTTATTTCTATTTTCGATTATTTTTACGCTATCTTTTATTTCTATTTTAATAATTTTTTGATCATTTTTTGTTTTATTATATGATTTATTTCTACTTTCGATTGTTTTTCTTTTATTTTTACGGTAACTGTAAAACGTTTTAAATTCTTTAATTTTTTAATTTCGTATTATTCTTTGTTTTTTCTATAATGTATGTTATCGTTAGCAAATATTTATACTTTATAATTTCGATTATATTTTCAGCTATGTATTTGATTAAATTATCAATCAATCAATACAACATAGGTTTATTTATATTATTTTTAAATGATTCAGAAACAGATGTATTTCATTATCAAAACAGTTCCATTTATTAATTTATATATTATTCATTATATTTGTAATTGTATTATCATACTAATGTATTATATATAAGGTTTTAAAGATACCTTAAGTTCTATATTTACTATAAATGTTAACTTGGTCAGATATCATTATATCTCTAAACTATAATTAATTTAAAACATTATTTTAGATCAATATTTAATCTTTTAATTTAAAGTTACTTCCAATTTAAACCTATTCCAATATCTCATTATATGATTTATACATAATCTGTACGTAATTAGTATATCCTACAAGTTTTCTAAGTCATATTCTTATAATTAATATATGCATGGTATATGAGATTACGAAAGTTAATATATTTTGATAATGGTGCCAACATTATTTATCAACATTATTAAATTTGTTTATTATAAATATATATCAAATTAATAATTCTATAGGATATTTTATAGTAATTCATGTGAAAATTTAAATATCCTTTTTTAATATAATAAATATATTTAACAATAAATATTACCCTAAAGGTTAAATACAACTCAAATATTATTATTATCTTTTAACCAATTTACATTTCAATATTTTAATATTATTTATAAAATATGTTGTTAGTGTTTTAGTTAACCTTTGCTAAACTCATCTATGCATATTTTTTAATAAATTATATTGCATTTCTATATATTTTCATTATGACAATACATTTAAATAATAATTCAAATAATACACAAGTTTTTGACTATCGAAATCTACCATACTTTTAATAAAGATATACTAATAATTAATTTAAAAAATAATACACTATAATTATATATGAATAGAATATACGAATAATGATAATATTCAATAATAATACAATATACTTAATGCATAGTATCTGTTATTTTTGACGTGTACATATTAATATCATTATTATTATATATCACTCATATTATAATTTATTAATATATTTCATAATAAATATATTCAATACTTTTTTATCATATACAATATAACTTAACATATATTATATATAAATATACATACTATCACATACATTACACCTATATATCTATAAGTATTTGCATTAAAATGCATGTAACTAATTACTTTATACAATATGTATGAATATACAAATTGGATAATATAAAATAGTGTTGTGTTCATGTATCCTATAGGTAACCTGTATACGTAATTAAATATATATAGAAGTGTGTGCAATTATGTAACATCTATATATAAACTAGCAACAGCATTTAAAGTGATTTTAAGAGTGATTTTAAACATGATGTTGATGATGGATTCGGCTGCTTCATATGATTCATTTAAATTTGAGTATTGAGAATAACCAAACATTTTTTTTGATTTAGGTCAATATTTGTCATGCGAGGCCGTGGCCACTATACAAACATTGTACGTGGTAATAGATAGGACAATTCAACAACAACAAAAATATGTATATTTTTCACATTTATAATTAAGATACAATCATGCAATTTACAGAATATGTGTAATGTGTATAATTCCTATGAATGATATAAAATTTATAAACAAATAATTTTATTTCTTGGATTTTTTTTTCAAATTATAGGATTTTCCAGAATTTTTATTGACCTCTCATAATTTTGTACAGAATAGTTATATTTGATAAATTTATATTATATATAATAAAAAAACAATTAATTAATCACTATATATTACCATTTTGCCAAAATAATAATAACTACCATGGTATTTCTTTAATTTTGTTAAAAATCGTCAATAAATTACCATTTTTTCTGTGGATTGGTACCTTTACAGGTTGTAAGATTTTTTTTTCTACCTCATCTTAAGATGTTATAATTTAACGTACAAGTATTATAAATTAAAAAAAATAGCTCTTTATAATTTTATTAATGGCCAAAGTGGCTTAATTTTTAGATAATTTGTATATAAGGGAAAGTCCCGGATTACCGACCCCTCCTAATACCGACTCCCTCTCGTATCTCAGTAACTATAAGAGATATCAAAAAATAATATATAGACGAACTGTTAGTAATTTTATGATATATATGAATAAGTGTTTTAAAAAATATGTAATCCTACAATTGTTATTTGATAAAATGTAATATTCTGTTTTTACTTTTTAAATATTTGAATAATAACTTTTTTTAAATCATTGTAAATACTTTATTATTTAAAAGTAAACTTAATACTGAACATAATATTGTAGATCAATAGAATGTTTATAACTATTGTAAAAATAATTTAATTTTAATGACTAATAACCAAGAAATCTTAATTATAGCAACCCATATGATTTTCCTATTACCGAACCCCTAAATAACCATAATACCGACCCCATGTGATTTATAATATCCAATCGAAATAGATCCGTATTTTACTTTAAAATATATCTTAAGTTGTTTGTATATCATTGATATAGATTTAGGATTCTTGATTCCAGTTGATTATATACATACTGATTAATACATAAATATTAAATAATAATACACTATTTTAATATAATTACTATAAAGTTTAAATTTAAATTTAATATTACTATTAAAACATAAATTCAATACAAAATAAATTGCGTGAATGTTATAATTAATTATATTTATGTATATCTACTATTTTTATTGGATATTATAATACTACAATTATTTATATCACGATTATTTTAGGGGGTCGGTAATAGGAGAAGGGGGTCAGTATTAGGTACATGTATCCGATTACCGACCCCCTGTTTATTCTTGTAAATATAATTATATCAATAATATAAAATAGCCACATTGTCCATTGTCATAATATTACCCAAATTACAAAATTTCAAATAAATATATTTAATATTGAATAAGTTATTACAAATAATCATTTAGGGGTCAGTAATCGGAGACTTTCCCCTATATATGTTATTTATGATTATTTTCCATAGGTTATATATGATTATTTCCATTATTTTTCATAACCTATCCTATTTACTTATTCTCTATACAATATTTATAGGTTATATTAAATAAACTACGAATGCTCTTCAGTGTTTGTCATTTCGTTATAGGTATTAATTTATTGTTCACGTTTGAGATGTATATAACATTATTCACCACATTAAGAATCGCTTTAATCGAATTTTTGAATATATAGATAAATCTCTATATTTCCATACTCCTTATTCTTCTTTATTTACTAATCTTAGTCAATGAAGATATTGACTAAGATTAATAGAAATACTTTATAACATGTATATTTCGATCTTTTTTGATATTGAATTTTAATTAAGTTGTGAATATTAGTTAATTTTTACAATTATTTTTATTTCCCTACATTAATTATTTTTCTTTATTATCTTGACATGTCATCTATTTTATAAACCAGGATAGAAAATTCTACTTCAATGCCTGTGAGTCTCTTGTATCGTTAGAAAATCTTATGTTTGTAATCGCCAGTCAACGTATTATTAACTTACCATTATGATGAGTTAGTGTACCTAAGATTATCTGGCCAAACATGATAATATCAAGTATATTGTATAATAAATATCTAGTGAATATTCTGTAGCTAACTATGTTTATATTTTTACATCAAGATACATTGTATTTACTACTTTGTGGAATACTTTATCTAGAAATGTAATAAGTCGTATATTAATATTTAATATTTTTATTATTTTCATAATTCGATGTGTTTTAATCAAGAATACATAATATACTTGTTGTCGATATCTTAGGGATTTTCGGAGTAATTATCAAATTAAACATTTAATAGCTATTGTTCATTCTTGTTCTAAATCTTACTTATTTTTCAGCAATTATCTTCTCATAAATTATTTGTTGTCTTCGTAGTATACTATATATATATATATATATATATATATATATATATATATATATATATATATATATATATATATATATATATATATAATCATTATAATTACTTTGTTTGAGTTGGTAATTATACTTATGTTTCTGTAATTTATCACTATTGTAGTTACTCTTTTCTGGAAACGTGATAATTATTGTAATCATATAAGGATAAGGATAAGGATAATTTATTATTGCAAAAAAAATTTTAACAATAAATGGCTAAACAAAATAGTCAAATTGACTTTCGAGGTGTTTGGCCAGAGTAAATAATAATGCAATTACATATTATACATTCAAACATGTATGTGTATAGAAGGATAATCAAAGGGAATATATAAGTGAAGGAAGCTTCGGGGTTGCCCAAATCCTATATGGGTAGCCCACACCCAGGAGTGTAATACTCAGTGATTTATTTAGCGTTTCAAACAATCAGAAATATAATCCTTATGTTAATCCATCTGATATTACATATTAGTAATTCATAATAATAAATAAATAATCACGGAGCTTAATAAAAGAAAACAAATAAAATAAAAATAATTTCTTTGAGGATCTGTTCCACTTCTATCAATCAGCTTGAATAGTCACCATTAGTCCATCAAACATGTAAAATAAAATATAATTAGTAAATAGCTAGGTAAGAAATTTTTAATTTTTTTATAAATAACTTAATAGGTTTTATAATTTTTATTTTGTTACTTAGATTATTCCATAATTGAATACTTGCATAATGTACAGCATAACAACTAATATTAATTCTACATTTCGGTATAATAAATCTATTTTTAGCCCTAGTACAACTGTTCGAACAAAGTACAAACTTTTGTAATAGTTTAGTTCTATAGACTCTATTAAAAGCATAATGTGTATTTTTTAATAATGTGACTTTAACTAAGTCAACTATTTTCAATATATTATGTCTTTTATAAATGAAGTTGATATTAGTTCTCTGGGGTAGTTTATAAATACATTTAAGTACCTTGTTTTGTAATACAATAATTTTGTGTACTACTGATTTATAATTAGAGCCCCATGACGAACAACAATAACTTAATCTAGAGTGAAATAGTGCGTTATATAATAAAATTAATGATTTTATATTAATTTTATTACGCAGTTTATAAAAGACAGCTACAATTCTAGATAAATTGGAGGCTAATAAAGTAATATACGGTTTCCAAGAAAGTTTATTATCAATGATAATACCAAGAAATTTAAATTCATTTTGACTTTTAATAAGTATTCCATTTAATGAAATATTGAAAATATAAGGTTTATATTGACCAAATATAGTATAAGAAGTTTTAATTAAATTTAATGATAGTTTATTGTAACATAACCATGAGTAAATATAACCAATATATTTGTTAGCTTTTGACTCCAATATCGATACATCTTTATCCGCGAATACTAAGGTCGTGTATATAATAATGTACTCCATATATAATATATTATATTAAATATTACCGTTATTTATTATAGTAATATCGCCACTTGATTCCCTGAGTTTTGCATGTATATTATCGGTGATGGGAGATTTTTTATTTTGAGTACTTTTCAATATATCTTCTTAGGATTGAATAATCGTCATTATCAATAGGCAATATTACTTACCTTACGATGTCGTGATTTCTCATTACTCCATGACATACTTCTTACATGGAAGGATGCATCCTTATATGTCATTTGATCTATCGTTAGCAGATAGGTATAATCCCGCAGTTAATCTATGTAGATCTCCGCTGGGAGTCCACGCATATGTTTACCATGTTGTGGATAACATCTTGCCGGACACTGTATACATCACACAGAAGAATGGCTCATAACCCAATACCGTGGACACCCATATGAGGAAAAAGAAGAAGAGGTAGTCAACAGTTTACGTTTATAGAGGCTCTAAAACTTCAGACTGGCCTTGTGAAAATAGAGGAAATACGATCAGTGATGAATCATCACTGATGGTGGATCGCGGCGAATGGAAGAAACCATCAACACTGGGTCGAGCGAGAGATCGACGAAAGTAAGTAAGTAAGGTCTTAGTGATCTGTACCTTAGTTATATGAATTGTGGTAATTGAAAATGATTGAAGAATATAATTGAGATTATTTATATATTTCTGTAAGAATAATACTCTACTAAAGATAATTGAGTTTCTTTTTGATAAATTTAAAGATATAGATTAATTGAAATAAATAAGTAACATTATCTATGCATTTATTTAGGGTTGATAATATAGTCTAGAGATCAGAGTTTATTGCAGGAATGTGTAGGCGAGGTTAGGGTTTTTTGGTCGATATAATTTAGCACTCGCTATAATAGAATACTCCATGAATATTGAATCTTAGCATATGATTTGTATAATAATTATTAAAAATATTAATCTAATAAATATCTCGGATTTTTATATTATTTTATCAAAATATTATCAGTTATAATACTACTGGTAAATATCGGTGAAATATAGTTCGTGAGGGTGTTTTTGTCAATAGTTCCGAATATGTTAATACTTGTCACCCAATATACTCAAATAATAATATTTAAATTAACTAATTCAAAAATTTATTATAATGATATGATAATATGTAATACAAACATAATCATTTTAATTAATTATATATTATATATGCAACATTTTACTATTAATTCTACGATATTTATTACAACAATACAGCTGAATATGACCTTTCATAATCGATAATATTATTCAATATATTTAATTTTTATTAAATTTGTCTTAAAATATTTTGTAATATTTACAATACACACATTTGGTTAATGTAAAATATGTTCATATCTATTATCGTTGTAATTGTGCTGGGTCGACCAAAACTCCCTCATTATATTGACCAAAACCCCGCATCGCATCTGGTAATATTATGTTATCTTTATTCAATTAATAATTCATATGTTAATGACTTTTATTATTTTATGTAAATTATTGTATAATTTAATTTAATAAAAAAAATTCAAGTAAATATCATTAATTGCGTTGTCATTTACCATTAACTCTCCGCTATTTTTGTGTAGAATAATATAGCTGCCAATGCACTTTTTTACATAATCGATAATATTATTCAATATATTTGATTTAAAAAAAAAATAATAATAATAATAATATTATAATAACATATATATTTCAACCATGATATTATAATATTAATTTAGAATTGAAAATATATAAATATGTCGATGTTAAAAAATAATTATTTGATATATTAGATACTTAATTTGTGAACAAGAATAATATATGATTTTATTTTTATTGGTAGATTATTCGTAAAAATATGTCCATAATAATTAATATTAAATGTATTTGCGTTGGTATTTACTAAATGGATTTTAGAATATTATGAGTAAGTCCCGTTAAAATTATAAATCTAAAAATAACTTATATTAGGCTTTTTATTTTATTTTGGTATTATTACTTATTCTCTTACATGTTAACTAATTATATTTAAATTAAAGGTATTTTATTTAGAAAATTAAACTAGTAAAAACTATAGATATATATATATATATTTATTTGTCAAATCATATAGATATCTTGGACATTGGATTTCAGAGGACTTATCTGACGATATTGATATATATATATATAGTAATATTAAACAGTTATATAAACAAAGATATGCAATATCATATAACTTTAATCATTGCATGAAGGATACACACATTATTCTATTTAAAACATTTGTTTCTAATATATACCTTTGTAGCATTTTGATACCAAATAGATATTGCATGGCTAAACTTAATATAGCTTACAATAATGCTTATCGTATTGTTATGAACTACATACGTAGAAATAGTGCCTCTTTAATGTTTTGTAACGATTATGTTAATAATTTAACTGTTAAATTACGTAAGTCATATTATTCGCTATACAAACGAATACAATTATCGTGTAATTCACTAATTGTTCAATTATATGAATATAATATTGTGTTCCCATCGCCACTGTTTACCATGATGTATAACTCATTGTTTGTATAGTATTTTAAATTTCGTTTCTTAGATTAATTGTTTTCTATTGTTTATTCTTTTATAATTTTCGTTTATATACTATGGACCTCTGTATTTCATGTCTGATTTAAATAAATAAATATATATATATATATTGATTGATTGATTGATTGTAAGTGTATTTAAACACTTAAATAAATCATATATAATTTCTCTAAAATGTATATATAGAATACAAATAATAAAAGTAGATAAAACAATAAATACCATTAATAATAATACAATAGAATAAACCGTAGGAAATTAATAAATAAAATAATAATGACAAGCAATATTAGTATTACAGGTTGCCACCTGATATAAATTGTTGTATATATTTCATGAATTGTTATGCGATTTTATGGATCTAATATTGGGTGAGAGTGAATTCCATAGTTTTGGACCAATATAACTCAGTGCCCGAGTATTCATTTTTGAGGGATGGAGAACAGGGGTAGATAGAAAATGAGATGCATGGTTTCTAAGAGATGGAAGGGAAGATCTTTGTACTAGAGAAGTAGAAATATAGGAGGGGCAATTCGAAGAGTATATTGAGGAGTGAACAATATATAGTATGCGATAAACTTAGAGTTTATTAAATGGGAACAATGTATGTAATTGTTGGTATGATGAAGTAGAGGAGTGATCTCGAATACGTAGTTTATATGTTATACGGATTGATGAACGAATAACTCGATTTAAGGGAGAGATAGATGATAATGGAATATTTATAAGGATCGAGGAACAGTAATCCATGCGTGAGAGGACAAGGGAATTAACTTGAGTTTTAGTAAGAGATACAGTAATTGATTTTCGTATTTTTCTAATTCTAAATATATGATAATTTGCAGATGTAGTGATGGCAGTAATATGAGGAATGAAGGAAAGAGTAGAATCAAAAAGTACACCTAAGTTGGATGCAGTATACTGCATATATGATAAGGAGATATTACAATATTATCAATAAGAAAAGGAGGGAAATAGGTTGGTGGTGGAGAAAGATTAAAAAACGTAGTTTTGGAGGTATTAAGGAGAAGATTATTAGAAATAAGCCATTATTTAATGTCATTAGCACAATTTGAGAGTTGCTTATTGAGACATGTTGATGAATTAGTTGGAAGAAACATATATAGTTGTATATCATCTGCATATAAATGGTAATAGATATTTGGATATTTAGATATTATGGATAGTAGTGGATATAAATAAATAGAGAAAAGTGAAGGACCGAGTACTGATCCCCGGGGAACACAATATTTCATAGGAGAAGGGGAAGACAAATAATTATATATTTTTACACTGTTACTACGGTCAGATATATATGAAGTAAACCATGAGAGGGCAAGGTATCTAACTCCAATCAGGTGTAGATGGGACAGTAGCATTTGGTGATCAAGCGTATCGAAAGAACTGGATATGTCCAGCATTACTAGTTGACAGCAATTTTAGTATTAAGGGTAAAAGTACTGACATAAATTACGTTTAGTAGTGCTGTTTCTGTGGAGTGTCCTCAGTGAAAACCACTATGTTGAGGAATATTGAGATTAATGGCGGTTAAATAGGAGATAAGTTTACGAGAGACAACTCTTTATTAAATGTTACTCAGCAAAGGTAGCTGAGAAATAGGGCGATAATTGAGAATTGATTTTTTGATTGGTTTTGGTGGAGATAACAACTTATTAGCCAGTCTGAAAAGTTGTCGGTTATCAGAAGCAAGATCGTTTATAACTCGAGAATAATAGCTAGATTTGGCATAGGAAATTGCTAACTTATAGATATTACGTTTTTCAATGAAGCTCTAGAAGATGAAGATTTCAAGGATAGGTATATTCTTTCAGATTTACGAAGTGATCGTTTCAAGGACATATGGTAAGAAATAAACCATGGGATATCAGGATGTAGAGTTACTGATATGGTTTTTGAAGGTGCATGTTTATCGAGTAAATAGGATAGTATGGAATTTAATACAACTGGTGAATAACAGTAGTCACCTAAAGCATAATGTAAGTCAGCTAAGAATATCATAGAATTAATATTCTTAATGGGTATAATATTCTTAATGGATTCATACGTGTTTTCTGATTAGGAGTGAATAGTAAAGTTAGTTTTGAATGAGATTAGGAAGTGATCCGAAAGTAGATCAAGCCTAGACATATTACTCACCATGAATTCAGAATAGAGAGAACTGGAGAATACAAGATCAATAATATTACCATTTATATGAGTTGGGAAATGTTGTCATAGGGATAATGAATTTGTTAAATTAGTGAACATAATATGTGGATTTGAGGTAGCATTACAATGACAGTTGAAATCACCAAAATATAATAGGGTGGTATGTGGGTGAACTTATGAGATAAGTAGCAAGAACGTTAAACTTACTTAGAAAGGAAGCGAATTTGTGTTTAGGCGGTCTATAAATTACAGTAATGGATATAGATTTGTGTTTTTGGGTAAACGATATAGATAGGCAGTCGGAATAGGGGAAGTTATAGGATATGGATATACATGGTAAAGGTATATAAGCTTATACGAGGAATCCAACCCCACCACGACCTGATAATCGTGGCGATAAGAGTAATGTATAACCAAAACTGTGAAATAGAACAAATATATCGGAATCATCTTGAGATATCAATGTTTCCGTTAAAATAGATAATACTAAAATCAGACTTATTAATGAATGGTAATAAGAGGGAGGAATTGAAACGTAGATAACGCATATTGATTAGGGAAATGTTTTAGATAAGGAGTTATATAATTGTCATTTAGAAGACGTCGATTTATATTTAAAAGATTCTTTGTACTCTATAAAGTATTTCTCCCATAAAGCTAGTCCATCCGAAGATGGTGATAACGGTTCACATTTCCAATCAATCTTTGAATTATTACATGGTCTGTGTCATAACGCGATTTATGATAATTGAATATACATTTATGACCATACTTGATGTGCATACATGACATAGTAATCTACCATTTGTGAATGCAGTATCAGATAATTGTGGTCTAAAGAATAGTTTAGAGAAATGACTGTATTTTAGTTTATTTCGAGAAGATATTAGAGCGTCATAAATAAAAGTAGATGATAGAGTAAGAAAAGCACGTTTAGATTTAAAAGAAATAGTAGTAATAGTGTTAAGGTCAAGGTCAAGTTTGGATAGAATATATTTTTGAAAAGGCAGATTACGTTGATAAGTATCAAGATTCTCAATAACATGTGAACGAGTAAGAGGAATGTGTGCATATTTATTATGTGAGCTTGTAGATGGAGAAGAATTAGTGAGTAGTGAGGCATATGTTTTAGTTGAAGTAAAATGTGAAGGATTAGAAATAGATGAGGGATGAGAAATATGATTAGAAGAAGTGAGGAGAGATGTAATATTAATAGATTAATTTTTGAATGAAAACAAATCCTAAATGTAAGTATATAAGAATTTAAATAAGTATTGATTATAATTTTAAGACAACTATTATGTATTTCAAACAAGTTGGATATTAATATTTAAATAATATTAATATAATAGATAATATAAAAAATAAATTAATACTTACTTATCTTTATAATAATAATACAATTAAAAGATATTTAAAAGCTACGCTGTAAATAACATAAATATATATATATATATATATATATATATATATATATGTATACATATGATATATACGGGTATTATTCCGTTAAAAGAATGTCAAAAATGATAATTTTCAAATCTTTTTTCCATAGAATAATGTTAATATGAGAATTTGTTATTTAATAATAATAATTTAACTATTTAAATAATATATTTGTTATAAATGCACATAATTATTATTGCATATTTTGTCTTAAAATGTTTATTATAATATATATATATATATATATATATATATATATATATTATTAAATATATAATTGCATTTTATAATCTAGATATCTCAATTTATAATCATTACGCTTGTTTTGAAAATGTTTGAAAATTATTGTAAAAAGATAGGGATTTTTATATTTTTGTAATAGTCAATACATTTAAAAATTCTTAAGATATTACAATTCTGTAAAATATTATTGAAGGGAGGACTGTTCTGTATAGTTTAGTATAGAATAATGAGAAAATATTATATATTTTTTGAAATACAACTCATCTAATAATGGTAAAAATATAGTTTACTTTTCATTTGTTTTTAATTATATTTTATATATGATATAATAAAAATAATTATATATTCAGTCAATAAACACAAATTATACTAAAATAATTATTCTGAGTAAATCAAGTTTGAAAATGACATATATTTTGTATTAAAATATAGAGTCTTATTTGAATAAAAAGAGTATAGTATATGTTTTTGTATATTTATTAAACAAATATTATATGTATATGATATATTGTATGTATACGTATATTATATATATATATATATATATATATATATATATATATATATTTTATAGTATTCAAAAATGTATATGCATATTATAGTAATCAACATGATATATATATATATATATATATATATATATATATATATATATATGTTATATAGTGATATTACGCAATATATAAGACCCAGCGAATATGCATACAATGCACTAATCTGTCGATATAGCGTGGCGTATCACGCATCAGTGCGTCACGTAGAATCAACCAATTAGCGTCGTGCACCTATAACATAGAATGTTTAGTGCAGCGACATCATGCAGTTGATATTCTGATAGTAACGTATAGGTATAGTTATATTCTAATTGTAACATTCAAATTGTATACGCTATATGTACTGCATTATTCGAACCACATATACACGGTTTTTGGTTTAATAAAGTTGTTAAAGCAATTCACGTTTTGTTTAATACAAAACGACAAAGAGGCATTCCGGCCTTACTACATTGGTGACAGCGGTATCCTGCTTTTAAACTCCAATTAACCGTGTATATTCGCCAACGGAGGGCTGTGAAACCAGGAAGTACACTCGGTACCCGGAAGCAGAAGAAAAGGCCACGTGTCGAACGACTGGAGCTGTCGACTGGAGGGAGAAATTGAAGACGTCGAACGGGTTAGTGCGTTGTATTATATTATTTGCTGGGCTACATTTTTTTATCTTTAATTTAATTATAAATATTTTTTTCTTATCATGACTGAGGAATCCACCAAACCCTTGGGTAGACCTCCCAAACGAGATACTAATTATGTTAAGTTGGATAATTATATAGATGAGAGTGATGTAGAGGGGTGGATTATGAGGGCGGAAGAGTGCGTTAGGCTAAGAGGTATGAAAGGAGATGAGGCAGCCGGGTATATACTATACCATATACAAGGGGGGGCAAAACTAGAATTATGCTCACAAATAGAGGTTGTCACGTGTATAGACAACATATTTAAAGTACTGAGAGATAGGGATGGGTCGTGTGGGTCTAAAGGGGAAAGATTAAGGGAGTTAGTAGGGAGGAAACAGAGGGTAGGAGAATGTATAATGGAATTTTCGGATGAGTTGATTAGATTGGGAATGAGGGTTAAGGAAGTAGATGGGTGGAAGGATTTAATGGCAGAAGTATTTAGAAGTAATTTAATAGATGAAAAGGTAAGATATCACCTTTTATCAAATTCTAGTAAGGATGCTGGGTTTACAGAGTTAAGAGTAGAGGCACAGAAGTTTGTGAATAGAATTGGAGTAGGGGCAGAAGTAAACACATCAGGGGAGTGTTATAGAATAGAGAGTGAGAGTGATAAATTAAGACAGGAAGTGTTAGATCTAAGGAGAGAAGTAGAGCGTTATAGAGCAGGGTTTGCACAAAATAGTAATAGTGGGAGTAGAGTACAGAGGTGTTATAACTGTGGGAGAGTAGGCCATTCAGCAAGATGGTGTAGAATTAGGGGATCGGGAAACGGGTATCCTCCACAGTAAACAGGGACTGGGGAGGCATATATAGTGTTGAAATGTCCTGTATGAGTAAGTGTCCAGTTGTATTATGTAGCATAGAGGGTAGAAGTAGCAATTTTATCGTAGATACAGGTAGTCAAGTATCGATAATTCCTATAAGTTTAGTTAGGAAGTGGGGTCTAAAGTTGATAGAGGATAAACGGTTGAGTAATTTGAGGACAGCAAATGGTAGTAAATTAATAACGATGGGAGTGGTACAAGTAGACGCATTTATGTGGAATAAGAAATGTAATGATGTGATATTTGTAGTTACTCAGATAGATAGTCTATGTATAATTGGAATGAATATATTGGAGAAATTTGAATATGTATGGTTAGGGGATAAAGAAACAAAATTAAAGGAGATTATAATTAGGAAAGTAAATAGAGTAGAGAGTAATTCACTAGATGTAGCATATATAGGGTTAAAAGGAGTTTTTAGAAAACAAGTAGAGCAATTAATAACTGAATATAAGAGTATATTTCATGTAAAGGGTAATAGTATAGGTTTAGCAGTAGGAACACATAGGATTAGAACGATAGACGAAATACCAGTTGCACAACCGTATAGGAGAATAATAAAATCATTAGTTGGAGATGTAAAAAAACAGATAGATGAGTGGATAGAGGAAGGGGTAGTAGTGAAATCTAGTAGTGAATTTGTGAGTCCATTAGTAATAGTTAGAAAAAGTAGTGGAGAGATTAGATTATGTGTCGATTATAGAAAACTAAATAAAAAAACCATTAAGGACGCGTATCCAATACCTCGTATTGATGATTCATTAGAGGCATTAGGTAGTGCGAAATATTTTTCATGTATAGACCTTAAATCAGCATATAATCAAATTAGAGTTGATAAATCAGATCAACATAAAACAGCTTTTAGTTCCCCGTGGGGATTATATGAGTTTACACGTATGCCATTTGGACTAATAAATGCCCCTGCAACATTTCAAAGAATGATGAGTAATTTATTTAGGGATGAAATGTTTGAGTCAGTTGTATGCTATTTAGATGATGTGTTAGTTTTCTCACCAACAGTAGAATCGCATATAGAACATTTAAAACTAGTATTGGGTAAGCTAGAGGGCGCTGGATTAAAACTTAATATTAAGAAGTGTACATTTTGTATAGAACAAGTAGTTTTTTTAGGTTATAATATATCGAATAAGGGTATAAGTACTATTAAGGAGAAAACTAAAGCAATAGTGGAGTGGGAGAAACCTACAAATTTAAAGGAATTAAGATCATTCTTAGGAGTATGTTCATATTATAGACGGTTTATCAAAGGATTTGCTAAAATTGTATCTCCACTAAACGAGTTGAATAGAATAGATAAGAGTGTAGGTGAAAAGAGAGTAAGTAGGTTTAGGAGTAAAAAAGTATTGATAGGGTGGAATAAGGAATGTGACCAGGCGATGGAAGCACTGAAGGACAAATTAGTGAGTGCACCAATATTAGGAATAGCAAAGTATGATAGACCATTTACAGTAGAGACAGATGCATCGGATAGAGGGCTAGGGGCAGTATTAAGCCAAGAAATAGATGGAAAAAGGGTAGTAATAGCGTATGCTAGTAAATCACTGAATAAGGGAGAGAGAAATGAGGCGAATTATTCAGCTAAAAAGTTGGAATTTTTAGCAGTAGTATGGGCTATATCAGATAAGTTTAGACACTACTTATTAGGATCTAAATGTCAGGTGATTACTGATAATAGCGCAGTTGCTTGCATATTAAATAAGAAGGATCTTTCGGCTTTAGAACAGAGGTGGATAGGTAGATTAGCACCATTTGAACTTACATTTAAATATAGAGCAGGAAAACAAAATATTGTAGCAGATGCCTTATCAAGAAAACAGGATAGTAATTCAGAGGTAGAGGATAGTAATAATATGTATGAGGAAGATTTGGATGTGAGACATGTAGAGGTAGGAGGAGATGGGGTTGTGAATGAAATTGAAATAATAGGTCAAATGGATAGAGAGTCATTAAGGGAGAAACAGATGCAGGAAAGCGGGTTACTAAGTATTATAGAGTTATTAGAGAAAGGGGAGAAAGTAGAGAGATATAAGTTAGAGGGTGGAATATTATATAAGAATAGTAAGGAGGGAGATAACATTTTAGTTTTACCGAGGTCATTGATTAAGGAAGTATTAGAAGGGATACATGATGATAATGGACATCAGGGAATTGAGAGATCCATGGCGAGGGTTAATCTTTGGTATACCTGGAAAGGTAAATATGAAGATGTAAGAAAGTATGTCAACGAATGCGAGGTATGTAGTAGGTCCAAGGGAATAGTAAGAAAACCGATAATAAGATTAGGTAGTCTAGGGGCTAGTAGACCATTAGAACTTCTATTTTTAGATTTCGTAACTTTAGATAAATCTACAGATAATCGAGAAAATGTATTAGTAATGACTGATGCATATACCAAGTTTGTAAGAGCAGTTCCAACACGAGATCAGAGTGCTGAAACCGTAGCAAAGATTTTATTAAATGAATGGGTATATGATTATGGAATACCAGAACGAATACATACCGATCAAGGACGTAATTTCCAGGCAGGTTTGGTGAAGGAAGTTTGTAATTTATTTGGTATAAAACAAAGTAGATCGAGTCCATATCACCCCAAGGGTAATGGGCAATGTGAGAGGATGAATAGGACGATAATAAGTCTGCTAAGAGTACTCAGTGTAGAAGAAAAAAGAAAATGGCCAAAACATTTGCAAAGGGTAGTTTACTATTATAATATAACGAAACATACGACGACTGGCTATTCCCCATTTCAGTTGATGTTTGGACGAGAAGAGAGGTTACCGATAGATAGGAAGTTAAGTGGCATGGCAAATAAATTGGAAGGAGAATGGCTTGTAGATACAAAAAATAGGGTATTGAAAATGAATAAAAAGATTATGGATGCTAAGATAGTGGAAGAGGAAAATAGGAAATTATATATTGAAAGGGAGGATATACTAGAGGAAGGTAGTGTAGTACGTATAAAAAATAGAGTATTAGGAAGAAGGAAACTAGAAAATTATTGGGGAGATGAATTGTGGAAAGTTGAAGGAAGGGTAAAGGGGACATCGGCATATAAGATTATATATGGTGATAATACTAGAGTAGAGAATAGGGAAAATATAAAGTTAGTTGTTGGTAATGTTTGAAAATTTGAGGGCAAATTTTTCTTCAGGGGTTGGGTGGATGTTATATAGTGATATTACGCAATATATAAGACCCAGCGAATATGCATACAATGCACTAATCTGTCGATATAGCGTGGCGTATCACGCATCAGTGCGTCACGTAGAATCAACCAATTAGCGTCGTGCACCTATAACATAGAATGTTTAGTGCAGCGACATCATGCAGTTGATATTCTGATAGTAACGTATAGGTATAGTTATATTCTAATTGTAACATTCAAATTGTATACGCTATATGTACTGCATTATTCGAACCACATATACACGGTTTTTGGTTTAATAAAGTTGTTAAAGCAATTCACGTTTTGTTTAATACAAAACGACAAAGAGGCATTCCGGCCTTACTACATATACATATATAATTATGATAGTAATAGTAATCCAAAATATTATATTAGATAACAAAAATAATAATTCTGTAAAATAACTATATATGGGAAAGTAACCTAATACGGACACTTTAACAATACATGGTCTTAATATTTGATGACTCATTATTTGTATTCAAAAATTACAATATATTAATATTATATGATTATAGATATTATTGTGATTTTAATAATTTATTTAATCTTTTAATTCCATAGATAACGGGGGTGACCGTATTCGGTACAAATGTCCGAATACGGATACCCTGTGTTATAATACGGACACCTATATACCACTAGATAAACTATATATTATTGATGAATCAATCATAAAAATTACAATTAAATTATTTATAATTAATTTTATGAATAATTTATTCTAATTCAATTAGTTAATAAATTATTCATTTTTATTATTTTTTAATTAATAATACAAATTAAGTATCTAAATAACAAGATTTTAGATTTAGCTTTATTGGTGGTGTTAATATTATAACGCACGCGATTTTTATGGATATCAGAATAGTTCATACGCTGCGCACTGATTGGTTATAGGGTGTCCGTATTAAGACATCTAGAGTGTCCGTATTATGAACTTATATGACATCTAGATATATGCTTATAACTTAATGAATAGTTGATAACAAATATAAAAATTATAATTTTAGAATGCTTTATTTTTTAATAATATAGTGTTATATTTTATATCGATACATTTGTATATTTTTGAAAAAGTTTTAAGTAGAATTTTTGTTTCATAAATTTAAAAACGTAATAAAAAAACCAGTTTCTTGGATATATCAGCAATATTTTGAATAATTAAAAAATAAAAAATACTTTTTTAGACTATTTATATAATTATGAATATTTTTTTGTAGGATTTATGGTTTCTAAGATAACGAAAGTGATCGTATTAGGGCACTATCCGTATTCGGTTACTTTCCCCTAAACGTATTCTTTCAATATTTTTATAGATTATTTCTTATCATTATTTATTCTCAAAAATAGGTCATGTTATAACAACTTTATTTTTATATTTGATTAATCGTTGTGACCTTTAATATTTTAATGTGAATATTAACATCTAAAATATTACATATTTCAAATAATTTTTAAAACATTCGTATCCCCATTAAGTTGAATAATACAAAATATAAATTATTTCAAATATTGCACATGTTAAATGTAAATGTTTTGAAATATACTTTATTCATTTAAATTTAATATTCAAATATCTATATAGATTCTAAGTATATGACTTTATAACTATTGACAATTATCAATATATAGAATGATACAATTGAATTATAGTGAGAGTAGTAATTTTCTATATATATATATATATAAATGCACATAATTATCGGATTCATGGATTCCCTTAAAATAATTTCTAAAAAATATTATATAATAACATCATTTCTATAATATTAAATTTAAAGACAGATTACGTGTTATACGTGTTTTTATGAATATAAATAAATGCTTGAAGAATATAAAAGCGAATCAGAAGCGCTTAGAATTTTGTATAGTACGAATGTCGAAGATGCATGCAAATGTAATAAATATTATATCCATATAATATTATTATTTCAATTTAATCTAATATCTATATATATACCATATAATACTACATTATTATTTTATATTATAGAATTTATCAATATTCTTATTTAAACAGTTGTTGACTTAATACATGATAGTTGGTGTGCAATCGAATAATAAAACCAATCTCGCTACGAATTAAAAGTAATATAATAAAAGAAAACTATATATAAATATGAATGATTCGGTTAAGTATGTAAAGAAATTAATTAAGTAAATATATAGGTATATATATATATATATATATATATATTATATATAATATATATATTATTACAAATGAATAACATTATTTAAAACGCGAAAGAAAGTGAAGTGTTGAGTATTATTATCATAATATTTAGTAAATATCGTATGAAAAGTGTATAATAATTGAATATATTATACAACTAGTGAATCGATGACTTATTATATGATCATAACAAAAATAATGAATATCATATAATTCCCAATGCCACAATAATATATTTTGGTTAATTATACTATAATGTTATATACATGTATATATATATACACTCGTAGACATTTAAGCTATAGCTTATAAGCTATCTATGTTATGATATATACTCAATTATTCTATTAGTTTTTATGTATAATATAAATTCGTTGACTAAGTTTATTTAAAAAATAAATTATTAAATATAATCTTTTCGATTAATAAATGCGGAAATTTAAATCTGATGATATTTCCCAATCGTCATCATCGACAGCTTTATAAATAAATTCATTTAAAAATAATAACTACGGATGTAATATATGTTAGTCTAAATCGGTGATTTGTAATTTTGTTAAATACAACCTTGTACAATATCCCGCATAGCCCTAATATCATGTACATAGTTTATAATAGTTTTAATTATATTTTAAAAAAATGTCTTCATTTTTTTAAACAAATATTTAATATATAAAATGTATACAATGTATACTATACATACTATGTTTTACATCTACATAATATTACATACTATTACATATTCATACACATTGTATATAAATACACCCATATGCATTGCTATATTCACATATATTTAAATAAATACAGAAGACATTATTTATTTAATTCTATATAATTATAATTAATAAAATAATATAAACATATATAGGTAATACTATAAACATATATACATACTTTATTATATTCTAATTTATGATATACTTGATTTTAATGTTTTTCACATTAATTGTAATAACTCGATTACATTTACTAACTTTTACATTTCTAGATTTTGTTAAAAATTGAATCATAGCACATATTAGGGGAGGGAAGCGGGTAGTGACCGATAATTAATATGTCTCAGAAGATTTCTAATATATCGATAAATACTGAATTTTAGGCTCTTATTTTTTTGAATTAACTAGAAATAATATAGTTCTAGAATACTGTGATTTAACTTTTATATATAAAGTGTTTAACCTAATAATATAAACGTTTGATTAGGCATTAAAAAATCACTAAAATAAGGCAAGGCTGTAGTAGAGGCCGCTAGTACCAGAAAATGCGATAGGTGTCTCGTAATGTATTCTATTTATATTTTTTTAATTATGTAATATTAAATAATTATATTTATGATGCATACGAACCTTATTTGATTCAATGATTTAATTATATATATACACATACTCTTACACATAAATAAGCATACATATATATAATCATGTTTTTTGTAACATTTGACAAAAAATTATTATATAATAAATTAGAATAATTAATTAATTATTTAAAAAAATGTTTACTATATATTATAGATATTTTGATTATCTAAATATTGTATATAGAACTGTTTATCCTATCAAGCACCATTTAAGCGTTAATTAAAACGGCCACTACTACGTCCTCGGCCACTACACCCTTCCCTCCCCTACTATATACCTATATTGATAATAGTTACGTCAACATCTCATTTCATTCATTTGGGTTATACTCGTTCATGTCCTATTGAGAATGAATGAGAATATAACTAAAATATATAGTATAGTAAATACCATATAATATAATTGTAGCTATATATTATAAACAGATAATCTATCTGAATAGCAATAGAGAACGAACACATTTATTCATTTCTACGTAGCAATAATTATATCTTGCATAATTATGATTGTTGTTAAAGTTATATATATATATATATATATATATGCTATTATACTTGTAATATATAAATACCGAATCTAAGTGTAATTCCCCACCTCATCATAACACTTTAAACACGCAATGCACCACATGTGGTTACGACTATCTAGTTTAGGGCCGGACATTAATATGACTCTTGAAATAAATATATTTGTTATTAATAAATATATTATATACAAATCAGAAAAATTAATATATTATATCTAAAATTATATAGAGCCCAAGGGGACATATTCCCCCTACTAGCTTATACATCTAATTCATAAAAGTAACTATAAGTTTAATAAATAATCATTTATAAATATAACCAGATACAAATATACATACAAATTATAGTAAATAATTTGTAAACTTATATTATTTCTCTTTATTTTTAAATATCATTTTGATTCTTTGAATATCCATAACTTTTGATCTACTTAATAAACATACATGATTCATTCAGAACGTAATCATAATAAATACCTATTATTACTTATTAAGTTTGAGCTACAAATATAACTAATTACTGGAAATTCTAGGATATTTTGTTATTTTAATATATATTTTAAAATTAGTGTTTTGAGGCCTCATTATTATCGTCATATAATTATATAACACAATACCTATATAAATATAAATGTATTTAATAAGAATTAGTAAAAAATGTATGTCATTATCTTATTTGTTTAAGAATGTATCGTACTTTTAGTAAACAAATATATTTGAATACATATTTGTATAAATTTATTTGTATAAATTTATTTTTTTATCGATCGTAAAAATAACAATTGGTTTACGTTTGTTTATTCTTGGCAGCCAATGCATCTTCTTTAGCATAGATGAGAAGGGTTTCCTCGCGCTTTGCAGCTTGACGTTCTTCACGACGTTTACGAGCTTCCTTGACCTTATTACGACGAGCTTCAGCTTGGTCACTGAGCATCTTGGCCCTCATCTTCTCGGCCTTCTTTTTGTGGATGTATTCCATAAGAATTCTCTTGTTTTTGAATACGTTTCCCTTGGACTTAAGGTATAACTTGTGGTACATGTTACGATCAATTTTCTTGGTAGATCTGTATTTTTTCAATAGTCTGCGAAGTACTCTCATGCGGCGCATCCATATTACCTTTTCGGGCATACGGGCATTTGCAGTACCCTTCCTGCGACCAATACCGGTATGCCTACCCTTGCGACGGGCAATAATATTCAACCTTACGCGTGCACGGGAATGTACAGCGACTGGTTTACGAATAATAAGACCATCCTTTACCAATTTACGAATGTTTTGACGAGAATTGGCATTTGAAATTTCATTGGTTTCATTGGGATCCAGCCAGATTTTATTTTTACCGCATTTTAAGACCGCGGAGGCCAAACGTTTTTGCAAACGTAGCGTGCTCATGGCGTTTAGCTAGCACGAGAAAAAAAGAGGATATATATATATATACTTAATAGGTTACATATTTAATTTAAATTTAAACCTATTTAAACACTATATGTATATTATTTCCTTATATTACATTAGTATATATTTATCTTCTATATAATTTCACAATAACTAATTAATAATAAAGATAATAATCTTATTTATATTTATATATATGTCGTAATATGGAATCACGTATTACCAATAAAACAAACGTTTTTTCATTCAGTATATTTTCTGTCATTTAGATCTAAACTATAGCTTTGCGTATAACCTACCAATATTGACGATTTTTATAAAACTCCATTATATCTGCCTATTATTATAAATTAATTTGATATCTTCGACATATATTATCAACAATTTTAGAAATACTCTCTCAAACTTTATAAAACACTCAGAATATATTTTATTATGATACTCTTAATACAATAAACAAACTAACATATAATACATGATTACAAATGATGGATTATAACATTTATGGACATTATTCAAATATTTAATAGTTTACGATTTAGTGATATGTAGGTCACATTTGTTTGATCTTATACTAGCATAAATTTAAAATGTTCATTATTTATATAGTTTTAAACGTAATCTGCTAGATACAATAATATTAGTTATTATTCTATGTATTTCTAAAGTAAACAATAATTATAAATAAATATCATATATTCATCATGTAAATAACACACCCGTTTCCCCGTCCTAATCATCAAACAATGGAATATTTGTTGTAATATAAATAGATCAATTTAGAATTACCAATTAACTTAAGTCTTGAACAATAAATAATCGTATATATTTAATAACAATTTATTTATAATTAATTCAATTGATTTATTATTAAACAATAATTAACATATGTGCATAATTAATAGTATTTGTAATACAAATATATGTAAATATGTATGATTACTATATTATTATTTTATATTCATATTTAAATCGTAATATTACCAGAGACATTATTATGATTTCAGATTAATAAATACGCAACCATATGGTTACTCATACACACAGCTATATCTAATAAAGATCAACTACTAAATAGTTCTCCCTTGCGTTCCTATGAATCGCATACAATTATGTAGTTTCCCCATTACATAGTTTTCCCTGGCGACTATTACGCAATACCTACCCATGTTACGCAATACCTACCCATGTTATGCAATAACTACCCATGTTATGCAATAACAGTGAATTAGGTATTTATTAGTAATCTCTTCATCGTATTCAATATACGAATATTTCTAATATTATGCGTTAACATGTAATCGTATACGATAATAGGCCTACATAATGTTATTATGTAGGTCTATGTTCAGTTCTCGCAGCTCTGTATCACAATATAATGAGAATGCACAAAATATAGTGAATTAGTATATTTATTAATTTATACTATAATATGATGTCGGTTATTATACATAATATGTACATTGTAAAGCGATACTGTACATGTAAGCTTTACTACCTGCAATTTAAACAATAATTACATGCAATATTATATTTCACTTGCGCAAATGTTCTTAAGAGACTGCGTTACGTTCGCGGTTTACATTCAAAATGTAGGCAATTAAGATGCTATAGCTTTTGAGATTGTGTACAAAATAATGTATTTGATTTTTTATTACGTATATAATATCCATATCTATTGATTGATTGATAATATATAATCGAGAGTATAAAGTATAAATATTTGTTAACGATAACGTTATAGAAATAAACAAAGAATAATACGAAATTAAAAAATTAATGAAATTAAAACGTTTGACAAAAATAAAATGAATATAGAAATGAATTATATAGTAAAAATAAACGAAAAATTATCGAAAATAGAAATAAAAGATAGCGTAAAAATAATCGAAAATATAAATAAAATACATTATTTTGTAAGTGGCATCGAAATATTAAATTTCTACTATAACTTTATAGAATTATTCTTATCTTTGTACCCTCTATAACCATTAACATCATGCAATTATCGTATACCAAGTAGGTATAACCTATAAGTTAATAAAAAAGACGATCTAGTAAATGTTTACAGAAAAAATAATAAACATATATTTTTTTGCCAATTTTTGAAACATAATTGTATATATTATTTACAATTGTATTACATTATCTAATATCCTAACATTATATTAACCATATATTAGGTATATAACCTCAACATTTTATAAATATTCATCAAAAGGATGAACACTGTTCATTGAACAGCTTAAAAAAAGTTAGGTTTATAAATATTAGTTTTTAGATATAAAATTAAAAATGAACAAAAATCTATAGATAATATTTATATATAATCAGCTTCGAAATGACATTAGAGCCATAAATGTTTATAAGTGAAAAACGTCATCTAAGTTCCTGGATGGGATGAAAGGACTCCACATAATAAAAATAACAACAATAACAACAATATTAATAGCTTAAATTGACTAAGCTCAAATAACAAGTGTAGGTGTACATTATTGTAATGTACTTGATATTACACATATTTACATTGTTATTTTTACAGAAATATGATTATATAATGCATAATTGATGGGTATTATTACTTGTGTATGAAATATAGTACTTTCTCTACTTTTAGTCCCGTGACTCGGAAATCGTAGAGGGAATCAAATCAGTCATTTCTTCCTTAAAAATACACTTTCTCAAGACATCGCGAACGTGTACTTTATGCAATAGTTGGTTCATGTACATCTTAGTACAATCCGTTTTATTGTTGAACCATTAACTCTTCGGGCGGTCTTGCTTTCGCCAAATATCAACAATACCTTGTATTATAGTACTATACTACACGTTCATTATAAATGAGGTATCGTTCTGGCGATACCATCATGTCTGTATATACCTACTCATACCATTTTAATTTACGTCGTTTGATCATGTTTAACTAAGAATCATATTTGTCAATTATTTATATCCTATTTTTTACATAGGCGTTCGATTTCTTCTTTTTTCCTTATACCAAGCAGCTTTCTGTTAGATTTATTTTAAAATACTTGTAGGTTATTCTGCATAATATTCTGTTGCGTTAATGGTCCAGACCTAACACCGATAAGTTAATATTGGAAACACGAATGAGACGTATAACTTGTATTATAGCATAACATGCATGTGTTGGCTATTCCATATAATATATAGTCGTATCATGGTTGAAGCCGCAAGAGCTAGTCGTATTCTGATGTCAGTTTCACATGAACCATCATTTGACAGAGTTGCACCTGAGTAACATAATTAGTTGACTTCTTTTAGTGTAATATCATTTAGTGTGGTGTCAGCATTATTAACCATTACCTTGATTTTTTTCTGAACTGATTTCTATGCCATATCTGATAGAATATTTAGATATTTTAATTTATGATACATAACATTATATTATATTTATTTTTTCTTGAAGCTCTTTATTGGTACCCGCTATTTAATCAATGTCATCTGCAAATTTCAGATTCCAAACTTACCTACCACTTATTGATATTGATGGAGTTAGATTATCGTGTACTTCCGAAATGATTTCATCTAGGTATATATTGAAGATTACAAGTGATAGTAAAAATTATTGACGTACTCCTACCATTGATTTGAACGAATTACAAAGGTTATTACTAAGTAGGATTTAACTGAAATTGTTATTGTATAAATCTTTAATCATGGTAATTAATTCGTGATCGATACCACACTTTTGAAGTGTTGACCACAGTCCTTCGTGATAGACTCTGTCAAACGCTTTCCTGAAATCAATGAATTTATGGAATAGGTTCGTCTAGGAATCAAGATGCTTTTCTATAAGGGTTATGATATTTATAATCTATTCGACATATTTTTGCCTTTGAGAAATCCCTCTTAAGAAATGAACAATTATTCATCAGGTATAATTTATTCGGTTTCGGGTGATAGCCTATAAGTATTGTTTATATTAACACTTACTTGTATGACATATTAATCTAAGGGTTATGTATTTTGAACATTTTGTCAGGTCACATTTCTAGGGTATGGGAATTACCAATGATTGAGTCCATTGGGTAGGCATGATTTTATTAGCCCAATATTATTTAGTATATCTGAGTTAGGATCTTAGTTGTCGAATTTCCACCATGTTTAATTAGTTCGCTTGACATATTGTCAATTACTGGCAATTTCATTTCTTTTAAGTTTTTATAGCATCGATAACTTCAAATTTGAGTATTGTCAAATCAGAGTTTGAGTCTTTGCTAAGAATGTCAGTATGGTTCAGTATATTAACATCAGGTTGTATAGGATAATTTTATAAGTTGTGGTAGTATTCAGTCCAGATATTTATAATAGATGAGTCTTCAGATTGTGGTTTCCTATTACTGTCTTCAATGATGGAAGTATTTCTTCTTAATGATTACGTTATAATTTGCAGTGTTTTGTAAGCTCTCTTGTTATGTCTTCCATATTTCATATCGTCGTCGATAAATTTACACTGTATTTATATCCAATTCTCTGTTGCTTGTTGTATTTCCTTCTAAATATGTATATTGATTTTGATGTACATACTATCTAGATCAAGTTTTGTTTTTTTTTAGATTCCAGTGACCTTCTCTCTTCACATAGGTCAAGTATGCCATCTGTAATCCATGGTTGGTTTTTCTTTCGATATTTGCCATACATTCTCTCTTTAACAGTGATTACTATGCCTACTTCAAATGTTGTGTACCTAGCGATAGGCTCGCAATTAATTTTGTCAATAAATAGATTACATCATTTAAAGACTACTTAGTCGTTCGTATTTATTTGTTATATATTTGTTATATACATAATATTTGTTATACATATTAATATGTTAACTAATAATTATATTTATATAATTTAATAAAATATTTGTTATGATAACAAATAAATACGAACGTAACGCCGAGCCATAATGATGATGATTATTATGATGATTATTTATAGTTTATTAGAAATACAAATGGGGCCATATCTGTAACTTAATTCTTTCGGGAAGAAAATAATAATACAAGAAAAGTGTATTGTTGGTATCAATATCTGATAAAAAGTAGATAATAATTATACTTTGAAGAAAAATCGAAATAAAAATAAAGAATATATATATTTATAAATACAATAAGTTGAGTGGTTTATAGATGAGAGGGAATAAGACAACAATAAGTACCATTTTTATTGGATTTTACTTGATGATATATTAAATAAACTTAATTATTTTATACCCGAAACTTAATTTTTTATTTTATTCATAAATAATTATATTCATTTATATTTATAAAATAATAATATATAATATATAAATAAGTATAATATATGGTTAATAATATAATATAGTTATAAATTGAGTACTTTTAAATACATTAAATAGCATGAATTAATAACTCAAAAAAATTGAGAAAAAAATCAAAAAAAAATATTTTAAATTGAACACAAAAAAAACTAAAACCGATATGTAAAAACTAAAAACATATCTGAAAGGAGCGTTAAAAATCTATCTAGAAAAATATATTACATATGTATTCTATAATTTTTATCGTCAAAAATTGACCTATTAATTTTTTTTGAAAATAATCCAATATTTTTGGGGTACATAGTTTAAAAATCATTTTTGTATACAACTTGTAAACATATTTTATAATGTTTTAAAGGTATACTGTATACTTGAATATATATAAAATATATTCAGGCATATTTATATGATTTTATAAAATATTTTACTAATAATTAAGGTTTTAAAAATTATAAAAATATTTTTTTTCTAGAAATCTCACTTTTTGGAAAATATTTGAATGTCGAATAAAAAAAAGTCTAGAATCAATTCACAGAATATCATCCTATTGAAAAAAGTTAAAAAATACAGGCCAGTGTAATTATTATTCATTATTATAATAGATTGAGCTAGATATTCAGTAAATCCAATATGTATACAGGCTATATGCGTGATACAAGTGTGTATTACAATATCCTATGTTTACAAATGTATCGATACTTAAGCCCAGTGATTTTAATAAAGCAGATATAGAACTATTGAGGCAAAGTTTAGTTTATTTAATAAACGTATATTATATACGAACGATATTATATACATTGTACACATTACAAATTCATATATAAATTAAATTTCAAAAGTAAGTGTAAGTTTAAATATACATTATATATAAGATATATATACAGTCAACTCTCGGTAAGTCGGACTACGGATAAGTCGGACTTCTCGATAAGTCGGACACATTTAGTTGGTTTGGTTGGATTTATATCTAGTTCTATGTTAAATTAATCGGATAAGTCGGATAAGTTGGATTGGGTAAGTCGGACTTTTCTATAAGTCGGACCCATATTATAGTCATTTTTAAGATTTTTATCCGACTTATCCAGACTTTTTATAAATTGTCAGAAATGTTTACTTTAAATAATTAATATTATAATTTTAGTAAGTAATATAATTGAATACAACATTTTATGTTATTGATTGTTGCATAATTACATATTTCGGTAACCATTGTAACTCGCGCTGCGATTTTCATGTCTTATTTGCATGATATTCTTAATATCGTATAAGTCGGACATATCGCTAAGTCAGACACTTTTCCCGGTCCCTTGCGAGTCCGACTTATCGGGAGTTGACTGTATATATACAGTCAACTCTCGGTAAGTCGGACAACGGATAAGTCGGACTTCTCGATAAGTCGGACACATTTAGTTGGTTAGGTTGGATTTGTATCCAGTTCCATGTTAAATTAATCGGATAAGTCGGAAAAGTTGGATTGGATAAGTCGGACTTTTCTATAAGTCGGACACATATTATAATTATTTTTATGATTTTTATACTAGATAAGTCTGACTTTTTATAAATTGTCAGAAATGTTTACTTTAAATAATGAATATTATAATTTTAGTAAGTAATATTATTGAATACAACATTTTATGTTGTTGATTGTTTCATAATTACACATTTCGGTAACCCGTTAACTCACGCTACGCATCTCATATCTTATTTGCATGTAATTCTGAATCTCGGATAAGTCGGACATCTCGCTAAATCGGACACTTTTCCCGGTCCCTTGCGAGTCCGACTTATCGGGAGTTGACTGTATATATATATATATATATATATATATATATATATATATATATTTATATACACATTTAGGTTATATGACTATTCAGTGTACATCACAAGATATATTATTGTATATACTTTATAACATTATAATTCATCGAATATTCCAGAAGATTGAATGATTTAACTCACGCTACGCATCTCATATCTTATTTGCATGTAATTCTGAATCTCGGATAAGTCGGACATCTCGCTAAGTCGGACACTTTTCCCGGTCCCTTGCGAGTCCGACTTATCGGGAGTTGACTGTATATATATATATATATATATATATATATATATATATATATATATATATATATATATATATTTATATACACATTTAGGTTATATGACTATTCAGTGTACATCACAAGATATATTATTGTATATACTTTATAACATTATAATTCATCGAATATTCCAGAAGATTGAATGTTTTATGGTTAATATTACTTATGAACATATTGCTATGTTTAATTAAATTATATTATGTATAATTAGTACATGTATATAAGTAAATATCGTATTTAAAATATGTATATTAATATATTGTTGAATGCAGATTAACAATATAAAATGAATACAAATGTATGAGAGCATCAGTAGGTATAGAATACGCGTATAGAGTAATATGTTTATTTAAAAAATTTAATTTCTGACACTACAGAAAATGCAGGTTTAATTGTTCAATAAGTTCACCTCTATCAAACTGTATATTTTATATTTTAATAAAAATATACCTTGAATTAAATTTTACAAATATATAATAATACATTAAGCTAGCATTACACTTAGATCTAAGTGATCGATACATTATTGTTAGCGTATGTATAATATAATCTCACATAGTTGCTTTATTTCGCTATATTATCTACGTTACTACCCAGCAAACTTTTTTTGGCAAGATTTGGCAAAAAAAAAAAGTGCTTAAACCTTTCAAATATACTCGTATTTTATAAAGGGTTCATAATTAATAAGTTTTTTCTAAATTTAAAAATAAAACAAATTTCCAAAAAAATCCAAATAAATCCAGATAAACTTGGATGAAATTGGAAAATAATAAATCCGGATATTTTTTTTCCAAATATATCCAAAAAAATCTAGATAAATTTGGACAAATTTGGATTTTACAAATCCGGAAATATTTTATCCAAATAAATCCAAAAAAATCTAGATAAATGTGGATGAATTTAGAAAATAATAAATCCGGATATTTTTTTTCCAAATAAATCCAAAAAAATCTAGATAAATTTGGATGAAATTGGAAACTAATAAATCCGGATATTTTTTTTCCAAATAAATCCAAAAAAATCTAGATAAATTTGGACAAATTTGGATTTTACAAATCCGGAAATATTTTATCCAAATAAATCCAAAAAAATCTAGATAAATTTGGATGAAATTGGAAACTAATAAATCCGGATATTTTTTTTCCAAATAAATCCAAAAAAATCTAGATAAATTTGGACAAATTTGGATTTTATAAATCCAGAAATATTGTATCCAAATAAATCCAAAAAAATCTAGATAAATTTGGATGAAATTGGAAACTAATAAATCCAGATATATGTTTTCCGAATAAATCCAGATACATTTGGATGAAATTGGAAATTAATAAATCCGGATATTTTTTTTCCAAATAAATCCAAAAAAATCTAGATAAATTTGGACAAATTTGGATTTTACAAATCCGGATATTTTTTTTCCAAATTAATCCAAAAAAATCTAGATAAATTTGGACAAATTTGGATTTTACAAATCCGGAAATATTTTATCCAAATCAATCCAAAAAAATCTAGATAAATTTGGATGAAATTGGAAACTAATAAATCCGGATATTTTTTTTCCAAATAAATCCAAAAAAATCTAGATAAATTTGGACAAATTTGGATTTTATAAATCCAGAAATATTGTATCCAAATAAATCCAAAAAAATCTAGATAAATTTGGATGAAATTGGAAACTAATAAATCCAGATATATGTTTTCCGAATAAATCCAGATACATTTGGATGAAATTGGAAATTAATAAATCCGGATATTTTTTTTCCAAATAAATCCAAAAAAATCTAGATAAATTTGGACAAATTTGGATTTTACAAATCCGGATATTTTTTTTCCAAATTAATCCAAAAAAATCTAGATAAATTTGGACAAATTTGGATTTTACAAATCCGGAAATATTTTATCCAAATCAATCCAAAAAAATCTAGATAAATTTGGATGAAATTGGAAACTAATAAATCCGGATATTTTTTTTCCAAATAAATCCAAAAAAATCTAGATAAATTTGGATGAAATTGGAAACTAATAAATCCAGATATATTTTTTCCGAATAAATCCAGATAAATTTGGATGAAATTGGAAATTAATAAATCCGGATATTTTTTTTCCAAATAAATCCAAAAAAATCTAGATAAATTTGGACAAATTTGGATTTTACAAATCCGGAAATATTTTATCCAAATAAATCTAAAAAAATCCAGATAAATTTGGATGAAATTGGAAAATAATAAATCCGGATATTTTTTTTCCAAATGAATCCAAAAAAATCTAGATAAATTTGGACAAATTTGGATTGTACAAATCCAGAAATATTTTATCCAAATAAATCCAAAAAAATCTAGATAAATTTGGACAAATTTGGATTTTACAAATCCGGAAATATTTTATCCGAATAAATCTAAAAAAATCCAGATAAATTTGGATGAAATTGGAAATTAATAAATCCGGATATTTTTTTTCCAAATAAATCCAAAAAAATCTAGATAAATTTGGACAAATTTGGATTTTACAAATCCGGAAATATTTTATCCAAATAAATCTAAAAAAATCCAGATAAATTTGGATGAAATTGGAAATTAATAAATCCGGATATTTTTTTTCCAAATAAATCCAAAAAAATCTAGATAAATTTGGACAAATTTGGATTTTACAAATCCGGATATTTTTTTTCCAAATATATCCAAAAAAATCTAGATAAATTTGGACAAATTTGGATTTTACAAATCCGGAAATATTTTATCCGAATAAATCTAAAAAAATCCAGATAAATTTGGATGAAATTGGAAACTAATAAATTCGGATATATTATTTCCAAATAAATCTAAAAAAATCTAAAAATCTTTTAAAGGGGTTTCACACCAACTCGAACAACTTCATTTTATATATTTCATAATCGGGATAACAATTATATTATTTACTAAATATGCACAATATATTAGTTCAATATAATAATCATTAATATCCAAAACAAAACAACCGATGTTATACGAAGTAAAGTTATCGAGGTCATATAAAGTATATACATTTGAATAAACTTTACAAACAACATTAATATTATAATTAGTTTCCTACATATAAATTCCTTATATTCATTTATATTGTTTGGGTGTTTTAATCCTACAGATTTTGTCTTAATAATATCTTCCACAGGAAACAGAGATTGTATTTCTTCGATCCGATTTATAATCTGCATTAATGGATTTTTGCCGGATCGAACCATTTTCTTTATTTGCATATAATATAAGAGTATGTTATTAATTACTATAGTATTTCTAATTTTACATATATGTATATGTATGTATATATACATATCCCAGTTTAATACAAGTTATTTTTTTAAACTGAGATCAACTTGGATTTATCTCATCTATATTTCGTAATATCCTCGCATGATAATATTATATTTAGTTATTATTTAAATTTTCATATTAATGATTATGCTGTAAAATTATGTGTCTTGAATATCTATTAACTATTATTACTATTTTGCATGCATCTTTTTTTAGATTTTTATTTCATATAATCATTTAGTATGATAATATTATATTGTATTATTTTTTAATTTTCCGATTGATGATTATGTTGTAAAATTATGTGTCGTCAACATAGAAATGGTTGGAGGAATATATTCGAAAACTGCCGAGCAAGCTAAACATGGTAAGGGTAAAGTATATTACTAATTATCTCAAGTATAAATGTATACTATTTTATAGTGTATTTTAATAATATATGCAATTATTTATATTATATAAATTTAAGAAAAAATTAATTTTCATATATTTTAAATTATCATATTATATATATATATATATTTATGATATTTTATTTGTAATCAATGATACAACCTAATACATCATCATGTATCATTATAAATCATTATATACATATATAATTATTTATTAATTATAATTAATGGTACGAATTATTTATGAAAGCACTTAGGCTGCGGTAATTATATAATTTTACCAACTACTGTATATTGTTATATCAAAGATTATATATTTGTTTTCAAATTATCTTTGGCAAATTATATTATATTTCAAAATTATCCAAACAAAAATAAGAGGTAAATAAATTAAACTTTTAAATAACCGCATTTAAAATATAAAAGTTGTACATTTATCATTCTATATAGTTTATATTTATATATTAATTAATATGAATAACATAGTTAATTTTACATATTTAGACATATAATTATACTCTATTTATTTATAATTCGTCAATGAACGATATTTAATATGATATTAAATATCATAATTATTTAATAATAATTATAATACGGTATTATCATAATAATTATGATAATACATAATTATTATTTTATTTGTATAACCGTTATAATCGTTATAATAACGTAATTATTAAGTTAAATTGAATAAATAAATATTTATATAAAATGTATGGGTCAACCATCGATATAAAGAAAGTGGATAATCAATTGACGCACGCAATGCATGTAAAAGATAGACACGTGAATGACACTTTTATCGATAAATTTACAAAATGGTATCAGTGATTTTGATTGGATATTAGTCATATTATATATGTCAAATATCAAAACAGTAGTCTTTTCGTCGAAATAGATTTAAGTGACTTCTATCTATATCAATGGATTTAAATTATAAATATCAATAAAATCAATAAAATAGTATTATATCTTCAATTTAAATACACAAAATTACGAGGAATGTTGATATTATGTATTTTAAATATATAATTTTATTTTTAGTATAGATAGTACATTAAAATTGGTAGTGATTATCAATATATATATGATAAATACATATTATTATAAATAAAAAGTAGTGGGCCAGATAGTGGGTTTCGACTGCAGCGCTCGTAGCGGATAGTGCCATACACTACATTCAATTGCTTATCCACTTTCTTTATATCGATGGGATCAACAGAACTATTGGTCCACGGTCATTGTATTACCGCAATACGGTCATAACTATTGGTCCTACACCGTAGGACCTACGGTCAATTCGATTTTTATTATCTAATATATATTATATAGATAATATATAATGGTTTAGTTATATTAGAATATAAGTATTATTATAATATATAATATTATAATAATTATATTTGGATTATTATATAACTTATATTAACTGATAACATATATACTACTGTCATTATTTTTATAAAAATCGAATTTACCGTTGTACCAATTGTTATGAACGTATAAATGACCGTAGTATATATGTTATAAGTTAATATAAGTTATATAATAATCCAAATATAATACTTATATTCTAGTATGGTTACTGCACGAGTTGGGAATGGTTTTCAAAATGTTACCAGCAAGTGAGGCTGTCGGCGAACGTGTATACACTATGTCATTTTAACTGTATAATACAGTTTACAATAGATTATATGTTTATACTTACTCATCAATGCCTACCGATATTGATACAGCTTATATAAAATATATTATATATGGTGACGGGTTAAAACTATAGCGCAACAATAAAAAAAAACGCGTGAGGCCTGATTTTTATTTATATTATATATTATATTTATATATAAAGTGATGGGCACGATCACGACTTTTCACGATCATTTTCTAACGATCGTCGATCGTATAATTATTTTGATCGTCGATATCGATCGCCGATTGGGGATGTCGATCGTATTATTATATAAGCGTATCAATCCGGGCTGCTTTAAATTGGTTAAGTAATTACATAGAAGAAAAAGATATGTTGTTATATACATTTATTAAATGTCATTTAAGAAATATGTTAATAGACATATCCCAGATAACGAGGTTTATATAACTACACCAGAACAAAGCGAAACTAATTCAGATGAATTCTATGTTATTGATGATAATGGACCATCCACTTATAAATCAACGGTAGAAATAGAAATACTTAATTATATAAATAGTAAAAATACTAATTTAGATATGCTAAATAATTATCCTATTATAAAAATGTTATTCATAAAATACAATTCTATACTCCCATCATCCGCGCTGGTGGAAAGAATGTTTAGTATTGCTACCAATATAAATAAACCGAAACGCAATAAACTAAATGATACTAACTTTGAATTGTTAGTTCTATTGAAAGCAAATTCGTTATATTAATATTATTTCATTATTAATTAATTCGTATTTCAACATTTTCATAAATAAAAGTTATTATTATATCCACTATTTTGTTATTTCTTGATGTAAATATATATTAAGTAAATATAAAAATTATAATATATATCGGTTTTTATCTGGTTTTATCGGTTTTTATGGTTTTACGGTTATTACAATTAAAATAAGTACAAATTATAATTTTTTCATAACAAAAAATTAACTAAATTGTATTATTTTCATTATAATTTTAAATATATAGACATCATATAATGGAACATAATTATTATTCAACATTATAATAAATGTAATAAGTTCCTCAGTTAAAAACCATTATTGTTAAATAATTATAAATGAATAGATATCATTTTTATATTTTTGATTCATATTTATAACATTTAATTTTATTATATAATAGTTAAAAATATTATAGTTATTTTATTTGCGTTTAGAGTATTTCGGCTATAGCCACGCCCATAGTCCCACCCCTTTTGAAATCGCCGGCTACAGTGTCTGGTAACCGTTACAATATACTCAAAATTGTAGTCTAAAATAGTACTTTACTTTATATTATTTAGTAAAATAATTAAGTTTGGTAATATTTGGCTATTACATATAAATAACTATTATTAATAATAATCTATTATCATAAAAACGATATATGTTTACATTTCAATATATAAATAATTCATAATTAGAATATTCTGCCTAATGGTGGCGTAATTAAATTTGTTATCACATAATCATTGTATCGTAGACATATAAGTGTAATTAGATGAGAGTCCTACCCACTCACTGATATAACATATAATGTAGGCAATTATAATTTATAATTTAAAAGTTAAATTAATTTGTTAAAAACCATAAAAACCATGGTTTTTACAACTTGAAAAAACCGTAAAAACCGACGTAAAAACCCATTTGAAAAAACCAATTTTAAAAACCGAATCAACCCTATTATATACTATATATTAGATAATAAAAATCGAATTGACCGGTGGACCAATAGTTCTGACCGTATAAATGACTGTATTACCGTAAAAACCGACGTAAAAACCCATTTGAAAAAACCAATTTTAAAAACCGAATCAACCCTATTATATACTATATATTAGATAATAAAAATCGAATTGACCGGTGGACCAATAGTTCTGACCGTATAAATGACTGTATTGCGGTCATACAATGACCGTGGAATTGACCGGTTGACCAATAGTTCTGTTGATCCAAATGTATTACAATATAAACAGAGTATTGTGTCCGTAACTTGATGTATTAACATCGGATAATCTGGTACTATGAATATTTATAAGGCAATTTTGAACTTTTAAAGCGTAGCTTAATTTAAAAATCGCAAAGCTTTTTAAATCATACTAAAAGTCATATGTTTTTACAAATGTGTATTTAAATAATAATTATTATCAAAATATGTAACAAATGTAATTGGAATTGTAAATTAAATTGTAAAATATAGTATGTATCATTTATTTAGGCCGGTGGTATGGGGGAATACCGATGATAAACAAAATTAAAAAAATTAAATAAATATAAATAGCAAAGTTCACGTGTGGCGGGCAAGGCGTGCGTTACGCACATTTATTATATATACGAAAATAAAATCTAAATAGAACATGTATATATGGAATAATTACTTTATAAAAATATACATATATACCATAATGGTGACCATTCGTTTTAATTGATATTTTGGGTTATTTTATTTATTTTGTTTAGTTTTATTCATCAGTTTTTTTAGCTTCTTTATATCCAGAAGTGAGCCTATACAAAGTAATTAGTAACTACTAATAATGTATTCGCTCGACGAACGCCTTGAGAGACATGCATACACTTTTTTATTTATAGTTATTTAATTTTTGCGTACCATCCGTACTATCCGTGGTATTTTCGTAATATAATGATATAGCATTTAACCATATATATGTATATATATAAAAACTAACATGTAATAATTGTTACAATATACAATAACATGCTATATTGCCAACTATATGAAATATGTATTTGTATTTTTATCTAAAAAACCTATAATAGGTATAATATTTAAAATTATATCAACTAATACAGCATTGATACATACGTACCTGACTGGGAATCCTGCCTAGTATACAACAGAAAATTGAACAGTATGCGCTGAATACCGTGATCTGAGGTAAGCTCTAAAGAAGCACCCTGCAACGAAAGTGTGAATGAAATAACACACCAACTATGTCTTAACCAGGTTATTTTTTAAAACGTCACTCTCGTTGTATTGGTCCATTCACCATTAAAGCTGATATCACAACAACTACAGCCCGATATCGATCTGATATTTATAGCCAAATATCGGCTGCTTCAAATTATTTTAAAATATTTACTAGATATCGAGCAGATAAAAGGGTTTTATAAACAATTATAAACAATTTTGTAATCTATTTAGATCAGCCACTATCACTATTATAATTCTCAGATAATTATATTTTTAAATATCTGCTACTATAAATCTGATTCCTAAAAGTTATACAAAATAACTTATCAATAAAATCACATATCATATTTATTATAATTATTATATTTTATAATCAAATTTAATATTTAAAATTACATTAAATGTATACTACTAGTTATACACATATAATTAAATACATGTAATAAAGATTAATGTAATAACTAAGTTTTAGCCGCAGAGATTAAAAAATATAATCACTTGATCTCTCTAAATAATGATAATTTCGGTTCAAAATATATCGCAAAATTGCAGGTGGTGGTGAGTGAGTGATTTGAATTTTGAACAAAACATGTATTAATAGATAGGAGCTAAGTAAATATCATACACTATGATTACATAGAGAATATTGAATATGGCCTTTTTTTGTTTTGATTACGATTGCCTAAGTCAAAATATTTTAAAATTATAATAACAACAAATGTATATAATTCTTATAATATATACTACATGTACATTTTCCATATAAGTTTATCATGTATACTAGTGTGTATAATATCGAAACAAGTATTTTTAATTTGACTTTATATTCAGTAATCAAAATAAAAGGTTATCATATTCGATACAGACCAATAATACTCACTAATTGATATTAAATGATACTAAATCTATAAATATATATATATATATATAATAATTTGGCGCCGGTTATCTGTATTCATATTTTGTTTTAATTTAATTTTATATTTATATTTGATTATTTATGAAAAATGAATTTGTATTTTATCTAAAAAAACCTATAATAATTACAGTATAATCCGAATATTCCTTGACCCGAGCTAAGCTCTAAAGAAGCAACACTGCAAGGAAAGCACTGGATGAAATAACACACCAACTATGTCAACCAGGTTTTTTTTATTGAAACGTGAATCGTGATAAATAATAATAAAAATAACAAAGATTTTGCGTATCTACGTAATGTGATTAGTATTTATACTATCAGCAGTATCGAAATAGATAAATCTATAAATTTAAAAATACATTTAGGTTTGCTGCGATTTGCAAACTACAATTTTTTCATTGCTCCATTCAATTATATATAAATTAGCTTTACTTGTTTTTTAATATAATGTTATTTTATATGATCTTATATTAAAATGAGTAATAGAGTATATATTAGCACTTTGTAGGTATCTTCCTACACTTTTATATTATAAAAATATCAATTAATTATAATACTGTAATATTAATTTTTATAAATAATGTATTTATGAAATTATTTATCATATGTTTATGATATTTCATAACATAATTGAAACATGTAGATAAAATAATTAAAGTGTATTCATCTATAACCCAGGAAAGGGATATATGTGACCTAAATATGACACCAATACCCTACATTATTGTTATACTCCTATACCCTAATTAGGGTATAGGAGTGTAAATGTTAATTATGTGCTAAATTTGTCTTCACTGTACCCTAAATTAAAGTTTATTAGTACCCTAATTTTTAACCGTGTTATGTTACTTTATTACAAAATATATTCTGTTGATGTTTATATTAATTGTAAATAATTACAGATAAATATAAGTGTAACTGTAAAGAGATGACGAATGGTGAAATTGATAGAAAAATTGCGGCAGCCTTTACATCGATTAAAGTGTGTTCTAATAATGGTTAATATTACAATTAAAATTATATAACATTTATTTTATGTATAAATTAAATTAAAACTTTATAATATAATTTGTTGTAATATACTTCTCATATCTATGGAATATATATATATATATAATATATATTATAATAATAATATTTATTTATTAGATATTTTTTTTCAATAATATATCAAATATAAATAAAATATTCACTTATTAAATGGATGAGTGCCGTTCGTTTTATAAATATATTTTCTATTATATTCTATTTAATAGATAGAGATAATTATAAGTTTTAAATGCTAAAGCATATGCCACACCAAAAAGTACCTAGTATTTCGATGAGGATATCGACGGGGATATCGTTGGTGATTTAAATGAACAAATTATTAATATGTTTGAAATATTAATTATTTAATTATTTAATACTCAAAAATTAATTAAATATATTAAACAATAAAATATACAAACAATATATAACGAATAGATGCAAAATAGTATATCAATAAAAGCAGTGAACAATAATATTGGAAGGATATCTGGCTAAAGGAGCGTGAAGTGGATAGAACTGGTTTATTATTAAATGATTATTTATGTCTGGTATAAGTAAATAATTATTTTGTGACTTATATTTCAAGATTCTATTTAGAATAAGTATATATATACCTACATTTTATATTGCTACTTTATTCTCTGTAGAGTATATAGGTGTTGTAAATAATGTATATAATATAATGTAGATCAGGGATAAATCATATAAATATCAAAATAAACACCTATGTTCTGTGTTAGATGACAATTATACAAAAATATTTATATACATATTCATTGGTTATTGTTATGCCTTGTAGTGACTTCTGTGCTTATATTCATACATTAGTTTAGGTGTAAATAGATAACGTAATGCTAGTTTTTAAATGTTTATATTAATATTATTTACAATTTTATTAGATTTTGAAAAATATATAATCCATTTAATTTATAAATCATTAGATTTATATCATAATATTTAAATGTAGATATGTATAATTAATCAATTAAAATTAAATTAAATACATATTTTATTATAATAAAACGAATAAAGTGCTCATCCCCTTAAATATTCTAAAAGTTTCAACAATAAGAATACTCTTTTTATAGTTATCACCTAGCCAATATATATATATATATATAATCTTATTATTATCACTAATTATTATAATAAAATCACTAGATAAGAATAGTGTATATGAAGAAGATGAAGAGGAAGAAGAAAAGGAAGACGAGGAAGAAGAAAAGGACGACGATAAAATGGATGATGAACCATTGCAGGGGAATTCTCCTCATTATTAAAATAAATATATAAATTTAATTCTTATATTTTCTAACCGAATATTTCTAGATTATATCTTGTCGGATATTTCTAGATTATTTACTTGTCGGATATTTCTAGATTATTTACTTGTCAGATATTTCCAGATTATTTACTTGTCGGATATTTCTAGATTATTTACTTGTCGAATATTTCCAGATTATTTACTTGTCGGATATTTCTAGATTATATCTTGTCGGATATTTCTAGATTATTTACTTGTCGGATATTTCTAGATTATTTACTTGTCAGATATTTCCAGATTATTTACTTGTCGGATATTTCCAGATTATTTACTTGTCGGATATTTCCAGATTATTGATTGCCGGATATTTCCAGATTATTTACTTGTCGGATATTTTCAGATTATTTACTTGTCGGATATTTCCGGATTATATATTTCCGGATTATTGATTGTCGGATATTTCAGGATTATTTACTTGTCGGATATTTCCGGATTATATCTTGCCGTATATTTCCAGATTATTTACTTGTCGGATATTTCCAGATTATTTACTTGTCGGATATTTCCGGATTATATCTTTCCGTATATTTCTGGATTATTGATTGTCGGATATTTCAGGATTATTTACTTGTCAGATATTTCCGGATTATATCTTGCCGTATATTTCCAGATTATTTACTTGTCGGATATTTCTGGATTATATCTTGCCGTATATTTCCAGATTATTTTCTTATTGGATATTTCCGGATTATTTTCTTGCCGTATATTTCCAGATTATGTTCTTTGCGGGTATTTCTGGATTATTTCTTGCCGTATATTTCCAGATTTATTTCTTGCCAAATTAACCACATGTTGCCGGATTTTTTCCGGATATTATTTGCCAAAAAAATCCGGATATTGCCAAAAAATAGTTTGCTGGGTATACGAGGTTTACTATACGCTGCTATATGTGTTGTAATCATTAGTTTCCATCACTAATGTATATATATATATATATATATATATATATATATATATATCTATATATATATGTGTCAGTGTGTGTGTATTATCTACTACTATAATAGTATTCCAAACATAATGACAAATTAATGCTTTTATAATCTCCTATTACGTCGCTTGCTTTGTTATTCGTAATGATGGTCACGTGGTGTCCGTTCCTCGGCTATTACGTAACCAAACTACCACGTGATTGTTACGTAACACGTGGGTGCGCTTCGCTTCACAACGCGCGGTCGTTATGACGTAACAGTTATAGAGGCGGTGACGCCAGGCGGAGCCAGTAGTATGTCTTACGTCGTCGTCCGCCGTTAATCGATCGTATCCGAGTATAATAAGCTCAATACATATGATTATGTATGTATCTATTACGTTGATGCATATATATATATATATATATATATATATATATATATCTGCTTCTATATTATAATATATTATAATTATGAAATATCCTACAACATTATTTATGAAGTATTTAAATATGTGCATATAACGTTTACTATATATGTATCTATTGATAGAATGACATTGTGTTCGTATCATTTTACTATGTTATAATAGTATATATTATAAACTATATACAGCATAGGTTATATTATACTAAATATATTACAATAATAGATAATATATAGGTATTAGTTGAGTAATTTGAATATAATTTTAAAAAAAATATTATAATAATGAATTTTTTAAATATATATAATCATTCAATCTACACAATCTTATAAAAAGTTATAGGAGATACAATTCAATTCCAGAAAATATTAAAAATAATGAATTATTTATAAATATATAAAATAATAAATAAATTACGAATTATTATAATGACTAAATTTATACATATTAATATCGACATCATTAACGCTAATAAAGAAATATTTAATCAATGTTTGTAAACAATTATTATTTAAGAAATATTACGATAAGGAAATTGTAATAGGTAAGTATTGTTTAAGTATAACTATAGTTATCATAGTAGGAAAATAATTTAATATTACAACTAATACTCGTAAAAACACATAAATATGATAAATGTAGATAACTGTGAATAATAATAGTATACCTATTCATTTATTATTCGTATTTCAAAATGAGAATCTTATTTTACTAGCGCGAAATCGTAAAATCTAAAATCGTAAATGTAAATCCTCAGGGGGCCATAAGCTCGAGGTTCACAGCCCGAGTAGCACACTATCTAAGTGTTAGGTGATGCATTCAATAGTTCGGTTTGCAGTGAAATTTATGGGAACGCTAAATTTAATCCGTGATTGGTCAGGTCATATGAATATATTTATAGTTCGATTTAAGTATAATTATTTTTAAATCCTTAATTTCGATAGATTACTATAAAAACAAACCATATATATATATATATTATATATATATATATATATATATATGTATATATATAGATATCGTAGACGACATGTACCCATATGTTCAAGACGACGCGAGGGAAGAGCGCGTTAAGTGTCTATTCACCTGGCGTGACGTCATAAATCTATTAATAGATATATGATTACGTCACGCGCGCGCGGCAAACACTCAACGCCTCTAAATAACATTACAACGTGTCGCTAGTGGTTCCATCTGTCCGTCGGCTTGACCACTCATCTTGACCACTGGTCACCGTGTGGAGGGTGGGGGTGGGGGCGTCTTCCTCGTCTCTGTTACCTATTAGATTAACGCCCTCCCGGCCTTTACCCGCGCCGCCCCTCCCGCATACCTATAATTACATTAGCGGCGAACACGCGTCGTCTTTAGATCGATAGTAGTAGTAGTGGGTTATGCCGATATTATAGCTGTACCCCCCCCCCGCCCCCCACACACAGTTTCCGTCTCATACCTCTAATAGCATTAGCGGTGGACATGCGCAGTAGTAGTAGTTACAGTAGCAGTAGTAGTAGTTACAGTAGCGGTAGTGCTGCCACCTTTTAGAGCTTCTCTTACGTACCGCGGTGTACGATGGTGGCGGTATATCGAGGGGAGGGTAGTGATCACGTGACTCGGACAGACCGCCCCCGTAATTAGATGACGTCATAACCCTATCGTACTTCCGTTCCGAGAGGTCCGCACGATCATTGTTGTCACGTGCAATTGAGCTAGAACAGTTGTATATTATTGTGTTCGCCGAAGTATTTGATAGTTGTATTTATTTCTATTGTTAAGTTTTATTGATAAGTTTATTCTGACTATTAATAATCTCAATACAATTGTCTCGATATATTTGTATATCATATTTGTATTAATATGAATTACTATAAACATACTATTAATAACATTAGTCAATCAATTAATCGATACATTTATTTTTATATCTATTTTTAATGTAATGTTTATATCAATGTATAATTTTACGGTTTAATACAAATATAATTCGGGTAGAGGAAAATATTTAGATTATATTTTATTAAATTGTTTCATGTGAAAATCTGATATTCTTAATTATATAATTAAATAATGTATATCGGTATTTATTCCGGTAATAAATACCGTATATGCATATAAAGCTATGAAGATATACATTTTTATCTTTTCATAACATAATTAAGCTTTACATATATGTCATACAAATGCCATTATATCTATGTTCCATTTAGATGTTATATTTGGGTATAGGAAAAGTTTACGTCGACATTCACCCGCTTGCTTATATGAATGAATGCATGTTTATTTAAACGTTACATGTTCTCTATCGTGTACACAATATATACAAATAACAAAATATACAACAACAACAAAACAAATATATATTTATATTTTTATATTTCACATATATCGTCTTTACAAAATACGACAGGCTTACTTATATATAATCATATAACAATTTAGATACTTTTATCTTCTAGGATTTCACAATTCTAAACATAATTTAATAGATTTCTAAAGTCATGGAACAGCTTCTTAAGATTGTTGTAACAATTATTGTAAACTGAACACTTTAGTGTACGTTCGCTCAGTTTAAGTATCTATAGATACTAGTTATAACTATAATTATATGTTATATCGGTGTTATTTTTAGTAAATTATATTAATCAATAATTAATGATTTACTAATATTCACAGATAATTAAAATAATTAGATTTATTCAAAAATTACAATATATTAATATTATAAGATTACAGATATTATTGTGATTTTAAAATTGTATTTAATCTTTTAATTCCATAGATAACGAGGGTGTCCGTATTCGGTACCCATGTCAGAATACGGTCACCCTGTGTTATAATATGGACACCCTATATACCACTAGATAAACTATATATTATTGATGAATCAATCATAAAAATTACAATTATATTAATTATAATTAATTTTATGAATAATTTATTCTAATTTAATTAGTTAATAATTTATTTATTTAAATTATTTTTTAATTAATAATACAATTTAAATATCTATATAATCAAAATACTAGATTTAGCTTTATTAGTGGTATTAATATTATAACGCACGCGATTTTTATGAAAATCAGAATAGTTCATACGATTGGGCGCGCTGATTGGTTATAGGGTGTCCGTATTAAGAGATCTAGAGTGTCCGCAATAATGACTTATATGACCTATAGATATATGCTTATAACGTAATGAATATTTGATAACAAATATAGAAATTATATATATTATTTTAGAATGCTTTATTTTTTAATATTATAGTGTTATATTGATACATTTGTTTATTTTTGAGAAGGTTTTAAGTTGACATTTTATTTCATAAATTTAAAAACGTAATAAAAAAATTAGTTTTTTGGATATATCAGCAATATTTTGAATAATTAAAAAATAAAAAATACTTTATTAGACTATTTATATAATTATGAATATTTTATTCATTAAACATTTTTTTGTAGGATTTATGGTTTCTGAGATACCGAGAATGTCCGTATTCGGGCAATGTCCATATTCGGTTACTTTCCCCTAATATTATGATCAATGATTATTAGAAGAGATCATATAAAAAGTTATAAAATGATATCTCCATTAGAAAATCTATTTATAGACCCTATAGATTATATAGGATCATTTGTTCCAAGATACTAAATTAATCTATGTACAATCCTCAATTATACGTAATATTAAATATTGATCCTATTGGGTCATATCATGATAATTTATTTTCGTAGAATAACTAATCCCTGATCAAAATAAACTTCCTATAACATAAATATATGTGTTTATATAAGGTACACCTAAATAAAACCATGTATTAGAAAGACATTTTAATTATTAAATTCATTTTTCGAGTGCATTTGTGATTTTTAAAATATATCAACGTTAATCTATCTTTCGTATCTAATCCTACATTATTAGTAATACTAATATAAAATTGTAATGCATATTGTAATATAATAATATATTTGAATGCGCTTAATATTAAGAATACATTTACTGAACCAAACAACGGATTGACGAACTTTTATAGCCGTGATATAGTTCTGTTCTGTAGCCGTATTCCACTAATCAATAAGAACACCACGAACACCGTCATTCGTCATCGAAGCGATCTGAGTGATTACTCGGGTGATGTTATAGGGCTGTATCTATATGATTCCTATATGATTATCATAATTAAGTTAACGTATCATTTTTTATATATATCCTAAAATACCGATACCTATATTATAGCTCCAATACTTAGTCATGAATAAGAACGGCGTCGAAGGAATATTAGAGCCATATATTGTTATAAGTGAAAACTTCATCTAAGTTCCTGTATGGGATAAAAGACTACACCAAATAAAAATAACAATATATATATAAACAATTTCGTACAACAGTGTGTACGGTGGCGAAGGTATACAGTTGACTATAGTCTGACATTAACGCAGACGATGCTAAATAGGCAAGTCTACTTTCGTACACTGCAGACCCTAGCGGGTACTAATGTATTTAGAATTATACAGGCTGATTGCGAACCGAATGTATTGCGCGCAGGTTACTGTGGCGGCCTGTTCTACTAATGAGGCAGCGGTAAACCATCGATATAAAGAAATTGGATAAGCAATTGAATGTAGTGTATGGCACTATCCGCTACGAGCGCTGCAGTCGAAACCCACTATCTGGCCCACTACTTTTTATTTATAATAATATGTATTTATCATATATATATATTGATAATCACTACCAATTTTAATGTACTATCTATACTAAAAATAAAATTATATATTTAAAATACATAATATCAACATTCCTCGTACTTTTGTGTATTTAAATTGAAGTTATAATACTATTTTATTGATTTTATTGATATTTATAATTTAAATCCATTGAAATAGATAGAAGTCACTTCAATCTATTTCGACGAAAAGACTACTGTTTCAATATTTGACATATATAATATGACTAATATCCAATCAAAATCACTGATACCATTTTGTTAATTTATCGATAAAAGTGTCATTCACGTGTCTATCTTTTACATGCATTGCGTGCGTCAATTGCTTATCCACTTTCTTTATATCGATGCGGTAAACATGTCTGATTGTATGTGACTCTATATATATACGATAGACTTATATATGTGTTTGTATATATATATATACTTTTATATAAGTATATGAAGGATACATGTATATTTATTCAACAATAGTAATATAAGTTAGATATTCATTCTAAATATAGTCTATGTAACTATCTTATTTTATAGAATAATTATTCCAAAATATATCACTATTGTTATGATGATGTATATTATCTTATATATTTACTTATTATAGAAATTAATATGTTATATTAAATGAATGGCAATACTCATATATTTATATATATATATATATATATATATATAAAACTAAACATTATTTTAATATATTACTAAGTTTCGTAATATCTATATTAATACTTTATAAAGTAGATAGTTACCTTGTATATAATCACGGAAAGATACGAAACATAGGAATTTATGTAAATGCATGAGATGCATGTACAGGCAATGAGAAGATGTTCCCGCCTTTTAAATATATTTATATATATATATATATACATATTTATAATGAAATAGCATAATCAATTCATGACAGATCTTTACAGCATTATAAATCATAAGAGTTATTTTTGTTTTATTGTATGTAAACAACATATTGTTTGTTTTTATTTATCTGACTTATTGATATACACTAAATTAATTTTATATATATACATATTAATATATATATATATATATATATATATAATTTATGTATACATACATATACATAAATATATTAAATACATTTAGTGTAGAGCAATAAGTCAACCTATATAAAATAAAACATAAAATAAATCTAAGATTTATGTATTGCGAACTAATTGTGTCAATCGATATTATTTGTAGGCAGGAGCATAGTATCAAAGGGTAAATAAAATGTTGTTAGTATTTATTAATATATATATATATATACATATTAAAATATGATAACTATATAATGTAGATTACATTTAGAACATATAATTAATAAATAATCATAATGTTCTCACTAAGAAAATTCTTGAAATAGTACAAAAGAGTTCTATCACTGTTTTTAGTTGTTGTGATAACATAATACCGATAAACAAATATACATATTTAATATATAATATCGACAGAAATATTGAATAAGATGCCGAAGTTAAATCACAACAAAATATAGATTATGATTACTTTTGTAGTAGACTGTGTTTATCTCCATTCACCTACTAATAATTCCGTTTAGTAGAGTATTTGGTAAATAAATTAAGCCTCGCTAACCCTTTAATAATTAACCCTTTAACCGCCGGAGGCGCGGAACAGCGGAGTGGGCATTTCGTAATAGTTGTTAGAATAGTTGTTAGAATGTACTACTTTTAAATACTATTTATATTACTTATCATAAAGAGTATTATCTCGTATTTTAAATATATATAGTATGTAATTATTATTAAATATGTATTTATTATATACTTGTTCACTTCTTATTATATTTGGTAAAATTTTATTTTGGGTTTGATTTATTTAAAGTATTGTTTGAATATTTAAATTCATATCTCACAATTTTAAATAAAGAGATATAATCTGATACCGGGGGGTAATCTTATATCGATCCGTTATAGGTGTACGTCGTACACTGTACGTTACCATCCAGTATGCGATAGCTCTTCGTTATAAAATGGTATAAAAATGTAATCAATATATTAATTTTAATATAATAAACCAAACACAAATATATATATATATATATATATATATATATATATATATGTGTGTGTGTATGTGTGAGTGTACACTACTATTTCATAGACATTTCAAGACATTGGAGGTAAACGCGTAGACTCCTACATTATAACAACTACGGTTAACAATCAATAGCGTACATATGCTCATTGTTATACCACTACATATGCTATCTCGGCATGCAGGTAAAGCATAACGTATCTTGACTAGTACGCTCGACATGCGAATCTAGGGATTACAGAGAATATATTTGTATTAATATTGATACGTATGTATTCGATATGATCTATTTTAGTTTATTAATTAAAACATATACTCGTCGTTGTATTAACAGAAATGTATTTACAATATATATATATATATATATTATAATTTTAATTATTTTAAAGATTAATAATTCCGATGATTTCATATATTACTAATATTTAATTAACAAATAGAATAGGTTAATAATTTACATTTTAATTTTTTTTTAAATATATGTTATGTATTTATCTTTTATTTAAATATATATTTAATATTAAATATTACTATCTATACGATGTATTGGTGCACCAAGATTAATATATTATAATATATTAATAATATTAATGATAATATATTATTAATCGATTGATAATGTATTTAAGAAAATACATAGTCGAATATATAATCGAAAGTATAAAGTATAAATATTTACCAACGATAACATACGTTATAGAAATAATCAAAGAATAATACGAAATTAAATAATTAAAGAAATTAAAACGTTTTACAGTTACCGTAAAAATAAATGAAAAATAATTGAAAGTAGAAATAAATTATATCGTAAAAATAATCTAAAAAATAGAAATAAATTACATTAATTTGTAAGTCGCATCAACATATTCAATTTTTTTTTTAACTTTATAGAATTCTTCTTATCTTTGTACACTATATTAGTAATACATTTTTGTTATATAGTTTAATATTTAAATGATACATTTGAAATATATTATAAGAAGAACATGTTAAAAATCAAATAAACCAATACTTGAATGAAATAAACAAATAATGTAATACTTATCAAAATCTGTAGTAATAGTACATTATTAATTTTATATTTTAATTGTATAATAAATTTGAAACATATATATATATATACAAACAGAAAACGTTAAAAATAAAATAAACCAATACACCTATATACAAAAATAAAACATTAATAACTAGTTACTTACTTACTTATGTCGAATTTTCAACCTGATTTCATTTTCCCCAGTCTTCTCTGTCCCTCATAACATTACGTATTTCTTCTACATCGTCCAACTCCGTATCATTCTTCAAGTTATCTATAAATGTTATAGGTTGCCGGCCTCTTTTTGTTTTCCATTTATTGGTTGCCAGAAGATTAGGTCATGGCATCAGGCTTCGTCTTTATGCCGTACACAGTGGCCGGCAATGTCGTTCTTCGATCCCTTTTGACTTCTGAGATCTTCAGGAGTCCGATATATAGGATTTTATTAGGCATCTTGTCTCGCCATGAGATATTTAAAATCATTCTAATTATCCTAGTATAGCAGCTATCTATCTTGTTTTCAAACGTTTTCGTGATTGTCCATGATTCATTGCCATATAGTAAGATTATTTCAATTGTGGCTCTGAATATCCGTATTTTAAGCATGTTTGACTTCCAGATTTTCTTTAGTTTATGGCATGCTTTCCAAGCGATTGCCTTCATTACTTCAAAGTCTTTAATTGAACTTGCCATCCATTATCCCAGATACTTAAAATTATCGACTACTTTAAGGACAGTTTTACATTTTGTATGAAGGATTACTGGTTTAATTTGGTTATAAGCCTTATTTCAGTTTTCGTAGCGTTTATATGTAGAACAATTTGTGCTGCTTCTTCTTCTACACAAGTTAATAATTTTTGCGCCTGATATATATCATGTGATACTAGTGCAATATCATCTGCGTAACTGAGATCAGTTAATATTGTTGCAGGATACCTACGACTATTATTGGGTTCAAGTTCGAATCCTAATTCTTCTTCTCTACATTGCTGATCTCATTGCGTAATCAAGTACAATGATGAATAAGAATGGCGCTAGTGTGTCTCCTTAAGGAAATTGAAGTTCGCCAGAGTTTATGTGGAATGAATTTGTTTTGCCGTTAGGTGTTAGTACTTTAGCTTCTGTGTTTTCGTATGTGATTGATCTCATATTTACTAAAGGTTTTGGTATTCCATATGCGATTAGAATTTTGAACATTCTTCATCTGTCTATGCTATCGAATTCTTTTCTGAAGTCGACATATGTGATAATTGCATTCATGTTCTTGGATTTCACCCCTTCTATTAATCGACATAGAGCAAGTATGTGTGTCGTTGTAGATTTCCCGGGCCTGAAACCATTTTGATTTTTGCCTAGTGTTGCGCTTATTATCGGTTGTATACGTCTCAGGATAATTGTGTTTGTGATCTTTAGTGTTATTGCTGATAGAGCTATCCCTCTGTAGTTGTCTACTTCATTAAGATTAATAACAAAATAAATCAATAATATTACGAAACAAGCAATATAATACTTATCACTATAATCTGAAATAATAGTAAATTATTAATATTGTATTATAATAATATAATACATTTGAAACATATATACAAAATATATATAAAACAAAAATAGAATACAGAACAAACAAAAATAAAGTAATACTGCAACTTTAAAATCTGTAATATTAATGAATTATTAATTTTATATTATATCATATTTGAAATATAGATATAAAAAGCAAAATGTTCTACTACAAAAACAAATTTCAATAAACCCCAAAGAGATAATGCAATAATTAAGATACAGAATGAAACGTAAATAAATATAAAATTAAAAATTTCTGTTAAAAAAAAGTAGTTTGTCAAAACAGTTTTGTTTATTTTATTTTTAAAAGATGATACAGATACAGATATTATTATATCATTATTTAATGAATTCCATATATTAACTAATCTATTATTAATTTTTTTTTAAATTGTATTATCATATATGATTATATATTAAGTATACTATGATAATATCATTTGATTATTATTAAAAGACACAATATGTATATTAATGAAAGTTGTTTAATATATTCTCCAACCTCATTCAATTCTCCCCTCATTAAATAATACCTATCCTCTACATAATTTCCAAATTTTATTAGATTATAATTCAACTTTTCACTATGTTATTTTACTGCATACGATTATTTATATGTTGTTCTTCCTAATACTATTTTTCTTCATTTGTTTTTTGTTTATTTTTATTTGTCGTGCACCTACGTTATCACTTCGTAACGGTTCCTAATTAACCATACTTCATCATCATGTATATATATATATTTGTATATATATATTATATGTACATGTATGGTTAAATGTACATTCATAACATATAAATCACATTTTAATATTAGATATAACGCGTATCAACTGGTTTTATTTAATATAATTAGTAACCGCGACATACACACGCGTGTTACGTAACAGGAAGTTCGCTAACGCCCTCTATTATTACGCAATTTAACGCAACGTCTAGTCGGTAGAGGCGCTGTGCAGTGTGCACTGTAAAAACAAACACCGCCTATTGGATTAGTTGTTAATTAAAATCAAATGTTTACATCGAACCAGATTCCGGCCACTCGAACATAGATCTATGTTCACGGATGTATGTGTATGGTTTATCTTTACTATATATATAGATACACGATGTTGTATGCTATGCATTCATTATGGTATATATATATATATAATTGGTTTCTACTATAATATATGTATTTAACTGATTTATCATACTATAGGATTTAAATTATAATTATAAATATTGATAATTATTACGTATTGTAATATATATATATTTATATAGGTGATAGGTGACCTATAGGGATATAAAATATGAAAAGGGAGGTGAAAGAAATCGTAATAAGTTAGATGAAATGATAGATATGATATAATAATAATTATAAGTGATAATATTGAGTGCGAGAGAAAGTGTTGATAGGGAGAAGTGGAGTTATGCGATAATACATGAGAATATACGAGAACAGTTCACTACTTGAATATAGATATATATATATATATATATATATATATATATATATATATATGTACATATATGTATATATATATACTACTATATATATATATATATATATATATATATATAGTAGAGCACAGTATTGTATACAAACAACTAATACTACGAACGTATAATAATTAGAGTACATTATATACACGGACATTCCCCTCGTACCCTCTCTCTATATTCGATAATGTACGATGTACGCGTGTGCGTGTGTGCGTGCGCGTGTGTCGGAATGACTTGTTGGCCGGTGGTGGCGAAACGTCTCGGTACCCGGTTCTCGAGGGAAATCACCCGACGGACCCAATTGACTCGGCGCCTTAACCTAAGTTAATTGATTTCCGCTAAGTTGTCACGTCCCGACCATCCCGATCCCGGGGTTACTAGGCACGCGTACGTTACCACTAAATAATGTAATAGTAACCGGGGTACGCTGTATGCGGACGGTGACGCAATTAACGTAATCGTATTACTCGAACGTCGCTTTAGCGTAATTACTTCGGTAGGAAATTATGAAACAATTAATACGAGTGCAAATAAACATAACACATATAATTAGTTTTACTATCACAATATATATACCAATAAACACATACGTATATAATATATATATATATATATATATATATATATATATATATATATATATATATATATATATATTATTTAGATGGATTAGTGTAATATCGTACTGATAGTGTAATATAAATTTCGTAGGAAAGCGGCACATCAATTTTTAATAGTTATAAATATATTATTATTCATATTATATAGAGAGATTATATATATATATATATATATATATATATATATATATCTATTATAAATTTTTTCAAAACAATATATATATACTTGCATATATTTTTGTTATTGTTATTTTTATTTGGTGGAGTCCTTTCATCCCATCCAGGAACTTAGATGAAGTTTTCACTTATTTAACCATATATGGCTCTAATGTCCCTTCGAAGCCGCTCTCATGTTAAGGCATCTATGGTTTTAACGAGAGCCGATCATTTATTTATACACAATTATATAAGATCACTTCTAAATAATATTTTAAGACCCATTTTATAAAATTAATTAATGGTCCGGACGAGGCTCGAACCCATGTCCTACTGCTTGTGTGTCTGACGCCTTAGCCACTGAGCCACACAGGCAGTTTCAAATAAATATAATTAATAACGCCACATACTATTCATATATTTATTTAGTAACATTACATATTTAACATTACATATTTCTGAAACGTATACATCTATTACATTTAATCATAACGGTTAGCATTACTGTTTTCATTGTAACGCTCAGCACGGGCCTGAATAGTGTTATTTGTTTACAAAGTATAAGCGATAAATTAAGCTGCGAGCCCGTCCTACTAATCAATGCTTCAACGCTAGATCTCGCGTGATATCGGCGTCTAGATGTGGCCGGTGGTTAGGTAATACTATACGTATTTCACCCTAGATCCGCCTTAGTAGTAGTAGTAGTAGTAGACGGGGTGGTAGGGGGCGGGCGCGATACTACGCGGACCTGTTTTTCATTAAAGATAACACTCTCTCGCGTTTTCTCGCCCTCTCACGCTCTAACACCGGACTGGCGAGGTGGCCTATTGACCAATACGGTCAGGGCAGTCTCCACGCCACGGACACGCTTAATTAGGAATCAGGAGATGCTTATCTCTGGAACCGCACGAATACCACGTGGTTTATATATAAATATACGAGAAACATTATACACGTATCGCTGGGATGAGAGAGAGGGGGAGGGTAAATAGTGGGCGTAAATAGTGGGCGTAAACAGTAGGCGTGTCTATCGCTAACTAGCACGACGAGCTAAAGTAAACATCGCAAATATACATATATCAGTATTGCATAGTGGTTAATTAATATATTATTATGATTCTAATTATTCAGATTAATATATTGATCTGAATAATTAACTTATTTTTAACTTTAACTTAATAATTAGTATTTTAATTTAAATCCGAATGTATTATATATTATCCGATACAAAACTATTGTATAAATTCATATATATATAAATACCTTTTCCCCATAAATTCCCATGATACCATTAACTCTGAATTAATCCATTGTAAAAACTGCATGCAATTATTTATCCTTTAATAAACTGATAAGTAATGCCTCGAAGTTTACTGTACTTAATAAATCTACTTCTGATACTTTTATTTCCAAATGTTACTCTATAAAGCATGGTTATATCTCTCTCGCATTCATTAAAATTCCTAAATAAAATATAGGATTTGACTTTGATGACAAATCTATTCAGAATTTTAAAAATACGGAAGTCACTTTCAAGAAACCCCAAGAATACACTAATTAATGTTCTTGTAATTTCCCGAGTAGAGTAGTCTTTTCCACTATAGAATAGTATACTTTTATTCCACAATGAATCTACTTGCTGTTAAATCTATTGATTCACTACATCAGATTATCCGTGATTATATACGAAATACTTAATAAGTAGAAGGTACCTACTTATTATATAAAATGTGTGGAACATTCTATTATAACTTACCAATAATCATGTATGCGGTAACCCTTCCCCTTCAATGTAAACTCCCTAATCATCAAATCTATATATTTTTTCAATCCTAACTATATTTATTCTCTACTTCCAACAAAATTATCATCTATCATATCTTCTATATCTATAGATAGGGTATACCCTTATTCTTCAGGTGAAGCTATGTATTCTCCATTATTCATAAACCTATATTATTTCAACGCTATCTATATATCTGATCTAATTAAAAAGTACAATATTATCTTCTCTTCGTTATCAAAATTATCCTCTCCGTATATCCCTGAACTCTAGTAAAACATCTATCAATTCTAGATATTTTATCAATTTATTTTCTACTCTATGCAATTACATTAATCCTACCAACCGCTATATTATATACCTCAACTATTATTAAATATGATTGTTACTTCTTATATTCTCTCTTTCTCTATAAACCATCTATTTCTTATTATCTAATTGTTATCGGAAAATTTTATTGCGTAATACATTGTTCTCTTAAATTAAATTTTATTATTAGTTTATACCTGCACGATCGAAGTTCCTTCTCATTAAATATCTCTAATTTTAGTTTAAATATAACGTTATTTATCATCATCATCATCATCATCATCATATATATATATATATATATATATATATATATATATATATATATATATATATAATATACATATATATATATATATATATATATATATATATATATATATACATATACTTTTATAATTTGATTTTAAAATCATATTTATTTCGAATTATAAATAATCTAAGTATAATTTCTGATTATTATCCGAAAATATTAATATTCTATGTCTAGGGGTAATAATCAATTCACATAATTCCATCAGTAAATATAGCATTACATACTATATTTGTATATATGTGAAAGACTTGAAATTATTTGTATTGCAAATTCATGGTTTCATTAGTATTACTATGTAATCTTCCCTGATTCGTTCTCTACATTATATTATATACGACGGGTGTCGTTCATAACCCTCTATTATAATTTATTTATGTCACATCTGTATTTAAAACGTACCCATTTACCACTGTATTTCCCTGATAAATATTTGTATCATTATTTGAATCAATATTTATATATTATATTAATGTTGAGTACTTTCTGTATTCCTATTGTTCGTTATTATTAGATATTTTATTTGTTCGTTTATATTCTGTTCTATTGATTTTTATTTTTACTTTCGACGCTTGATTGTCTGTCACCAAAAGTAATTAAAATACATATTCTACATGGTATTATTTCTCAATTATATGATAATTGTTATTATTATTGTTATTTTGTTGTATTATAGTACTTTCATCCTATCATGGAACTTAGATGAAATCTTCACTTATAACCACATTTCTCTAATACCCCTTAGAAGCCGCTCTCATATTAAGGCATACATTGTTTTAAAGAGAACCGATAATTTATTTATACACACAGTTATATAAGTTCATTTCTAAATATTATGTTAAGACCCATGTTATTGGATCAGACGGGGCTTAGACCCTGTGTGTTATGTTATCTATATATAGATAGCATAATATATAGATACAATATATGTCCAACGCCTTATTAAACTTATCTACACAAACACTAACATATATATATATATATATATATATATATATATATATATATATATATATATATGTATATATATATATATATATATATATATATGTATATATATATATATATATGTATATATATATATATATATATGTATATATATTTATACTAGTTAATTTCATATCTATGCCCTTATTTAATAAAGTACTAATATCCCTATATAAACTCTCGAACATCTTTTAATGGCATCGTTATTAATGCTGACTTATTTATTTCTACCAACTATACCTGCAATTCCTAGAAAACAGATATTTGCAATGGTACATCTACATCTTCCACTTTTCCTCATATGTGTGATGGTCACTTAATAAGTCTATCCTATCCCTAATAGTATATTTATTCTTGATTATAACCTATCACTTAAGTTTTTTAGCGAATATTACATATATTGTATTTTAAAAAATTTTAAAATTCTTCGCCTTACGAGAAATCATTCTCCTCAATTCACTATTACCTTCACCACTTACTTAGACTATATAGAGTGAATAATATTCCTATATTTTCTATCATCTTTAACTATATATGTATGCTATTTGAACACATATTCATTAATTCGTGCATCTATTCCTATAGAAATATATTTCTATGATCATGATGATGACTTTAGATCTTAGTATAATATAGTATACTATAGTATAATATAGTATAGTATAGTATACTAAAGTAAAGTAAATTCATGAACATGATAATAACGACTCCTTTCAAATTCTTTAAAACCAGTTCCATAATACAAAATCCACCTCAATTCACCGACTACCTCATAATTTCATTATACTTCATCACTAGGGGCGCTGCAACATGGGGGACGGGGGATATGTCCCCCCCCCACTTTAATATCTAGGGGGACCTCCTATGTATTGGTCCCCCTACTTTTACCACACAATTTATTTTGATTGGTCCCCCAATCAAAATAATAGTTATATATGTAAAAACCCTATATGTATACATATAAACTCGTTCCAGCGCCCCTATAGGGGAATATATTCATCACATTATTATATCTATTCTATAACTGATATCCTAAACTTTATGAAACTCCTTTTCTTCAGAATAGTTTTCTATATCATATATGATGAGCATTTATGCTCTTCGCAGTTATTTATAACATGTACAAGACTATGAGTTATCGAGGGTCCATTTGTATCCGCTATTTGTATTGAATTCATATATATATAACTGCCTGTGTGGCTCAGTGGCTAAGGCGTCAGACACACAAGCAGTAGGACACGGGTTCGACCCTCGTCCGGACCATTAATTAATTTTATAAAATGGGTCTTAAAATATTATTTAGAAGTGATCTTATATAATTGTGTATAAATAAATGATCGGCTCTCGTTAAAACCATGGATGCCTTAACATGAGAGCGGATTCGAAGGGACATTAGAGCCATATATGGTTATAAGTGAAAACTTCATCTAAGTTCCTGGATGGGATGAAAGGACTCCACCAAATAAAAATAACAATAACAACAACAACAATATATATATATATATTCATGATTTAAAAAAATATACACTATACTATTTATCGTTTAAATACGTAAACGGCATGCACATATATATATATATATATATATATATATATATATATATATATATATATATATATACGTCATTCACATATGTATACGTCATGAACGTATGTATATGTATTCATACGCTTTTAGTTATAGTTATCCTCGTGAAAGTATATCATATCTATCTTACATCATATCTATATAGATATCTATATCTATAGACTTGGTATTCCAGCTCCATTCCTTCTTTATTATCCACTTTACGTTACTCCTTTCCTTTATACAGTGTTATAATGATATAACATTTATTAAATTATTAGTAAGAGTAATTTTATTAGTAGACTTATTTTTATTTGATCCGTATTTATTTTATTAATCTCGTGTTTATTCTTATCTATGTATTAGTTTGTGCACATACGAGGGGTGGCTTAAATCTATATAACCTGTATAGTTATATAAATAAAAATAATTATAATCATCACAAACACACACATGTATATATATATATATATATATATATATCTATTATATAAAAGAAAGTCTATTTAATTATATATATATATGTGTGTGTGTGTGTGTGTGTATCTGGTGAGGTAACTCGAGAACCGGGGTACGTCGCGAAAATATTTTATACCCGATCTTAATAAATTTGCAACAGTATGGTCTTGGTCCGGAAAATTTTTTGAATTTTATACCGCGTACCCCAGAAAAACCTGAAAAATTGACTTTTTGCCATTAAAATGATTTTTTGTCGTCCAAAATCTTCGGCGTCGCATTTTTGAAATATTTTTTTTACATTTTTTCGAACTATTTTTTTGAATTTTTTTTGATTTTTTTTTGAAATTTTTGGAAATTTTGGAAATTTTTTGAAATATTTTTGAAATATTTTTGAAATTTTTTGAAATATTTTTGAAGTTTTTTTTAAATATTTTTAAACATTTTTTTGAAATTTTTTTAAAATATATTTTGTAATATTATTTATATTTTTTGTATTTTAAAAAATATTATTTGAAATAATTTTTTATATTTTTCAACTATTCGTTGAAATATTATTATTTTAAGATATAATTAAAATATTATAATTATATAATAAATATATAAATATTATAAGATATAATAATATACTTTTTAAAATATTTGTAGAACATTTATAAAAAATATATTTTGTAATATTTGGAAATATTTGTTGTATACTAGGAATACAGAATCAGGAATAGCTATAATTAATAAATAATAGATAGGCAAACAATCAAAAATCGATCAACGCAGGGTGCGGTTTGGGTTTTCGATATTTATTAAGTACTATTTTGTAATATTGGAAATATGTGTTGTATTTTTTTAAATATTATTTGAAATATTTTTGAAATATTTTTCCACTAATTTTTGAGATATTTATAAATGTATAAATTTGTTTGAATTTTAGCAACAATTTATGTTATTGTATATGAAAAGCAGAATCATGAATATCCATAAATAATAAATAATAGATAGGTAAGCTATCAAACAACGAGTAAAGCAAAGTTGGGTACGGCAAGAAATTCCAAATCAGGAATAGTTATAATTAATAAATGATAGATAGGCAAATAATAAAAAACCGAGCAACGCCGATTTGGAACTGTTTGGGTTTAGGTTTTCAACATATTTTGGAATATTTGAAATATCTGTTGTATTTTTTGAAATATTTTTTATCTAATTTTTTAAATATTAAAAAAAATATGTTTCTACATATGTTTAATTTTATTTAATTGTATATACTAGAAATGTAGGATCAGGAATAGCTCTAATTAATAAATAATAAATAGGCAAACAATCAAAAACCGATAAATGTCGAGTCGAGTACTGTTTGGATTTGGGTTTAGGTTTGAGTTTTCGACATTTTTTTAAAACATATTTTGTAATATTTTAAATATTTTTTGTATTTGTTAGCAATTATATATTTTAGAATAATCAGGAATAGCTATAATTAATAAAAATAAATAGTCAAACAATCAAAAACCTAGCAACGCCGGGTAGGGTATGACTGCTAATATGTTGAAATATTTTTTATATTTAAAAAATATTTTTAGACACTTTTTAAAAATATATTTTATAATATTTTAAAGTATTTTTGTATTTTTGTATTTTTACAAAATATTTTACGAATAAGTCTTAAAAAGAACAACGCTAGATCTACATCGGATACAGTTAGATTTATTAAATATTAGTTAGAAGACATCAATTAAAGAATAGCTATGCATAATTAGGAATAACTATAATTAATAATTGATAGGCAAATAACAAAAAAACGAGCAACGTCGGGTTGGGTTCGGCAAACAATTCTAAATCAGGAATAGTTATAATTAATAAAGTATAGATAGGCATATAATTAAAAACCGATCAACGCCGTTTTGGGACGGTTTGGGTTTGGGTTTTCAACATATTTTGTAATATTTGAAATATTTGTTGTATTTTTTAAAATATTTTTTGAAATATTTGTTCACTAATTTTTTAAATATTATAAACAATATTTTTCTATATTTGTTTGTATTTTAAATAAACTTTATTTAATTGTATATACTAGAAATATAGAATCAGAAATTGCCCTAATTAATAAATAATAAATAATAGATAGGCAAACAAACAAAAACCAAGAAATGCCGGGTCGGGTATGGTTTGTTTTTAAAACATATTTTGTAATATTTTATATATTTTTTTGCAATTTTTAGCAATTATATATTTTAGAATAATCAGGAATAGCTATAATTAATAAAAAAAATTAATAGGCATTAAAAATCAGGTATGGCTACTAATATGTTGAAATATTTTTTATATTTCTTAAAATATTTTTAGACACTTTTTAAAAATATATTTTGTAATATTTTAAATTATTATTTGTAATCTTACCAAATATTTTACAAATAATCTTAAAAACGAACAACGCTGAGTCTACATCGGATACAGTTAGAATTAGTAAATATTAGTTAGAAGAAAACAATTAAATATTAGCTAAGTATAATCAGGAATAGCTACAATTAATAGGCAAATAATCAAAAACCTAGCAACGCAGGGTAGTGTACGGTTTGTGTTTGGGTTTAGGTTTGGGTTTTAGAAATTTTTTTAAAACATATTTTTTAATATTTGAAATATTTGTTGTATTTTTTAACATATTATTTGAAAATGTTTTCTACTTTGTTTTGTATGTCAGCTAACATTTATTTTATTATATATATATCAATTAAGAATCAGGAATAGCTATAATTAATATATAATATATAGGAAAATAATCAAAACCGAGCAACGCCGGGTCGGGTACGGCTATTTTTTGAAATATTTTTAAAAATTTTTTTTCAAATATTTTAAAACATTTTTTTGAAATATTTGTAAACATTTTTGTGGACATTTTTTTGAAATATTTTTTTATATTTTTCAACTAATCTTTGAAATATTATTATTTTAAGATATAATTAAAATATTATAATTATATAATAAATATATAAATATTATAAGATATAAATATTATACTTTTTAAAATATTTGTAGAAAATTTATAAAAAATATATTTTGTAGCAATACAGAAATACAGAATCAGAAATAGCTATAATTAATAAATTATAAATGGGCAACAACAATCAAAAATCAAAAATCGAGCAATGCAGGGTGCAGTTTGAGTTTTCGACATTTTTTAAGTAATATTTTGTAATATTGGAAATATGTGTTGTATTTTTAAAAATATTTTGTGAAATATTTTTGAAATATTTTTCCACTAATTTTTGAGATATTAATATTTGTATAAATTTGTTTGAATTTTAGCAACAATTTATGTTATTGTATATGAAAAGCAGAATTTTGAATAGCCATAATTAATAAATAATAGATAGGTAAACTATCAAACAACAAGTAAAGCAAAGTTGGGTACGGCAAGAAATTCCAAATAAGGAATAGTTATAATTAATAAATGATAGATAGACAAATAATAAAAAAACGAGCAACGACGATTTGGAACTGTTTGGGTTCAGGTTTTCAACATATTTTGGATTATTTGAAATATCTGTTGTATTTTTTGAAATATTTTGTCACTAATTTTTTAAATATTAAAAAAAATATGTTTCCACATTTGTTTGTATTTTAGATAAACTTTATTTAATTGTATATACTAGAAATGTAGGATCATAAATAGCTCTAATTAATAAATAATAAATAGGCAAATAATCAAAAACCGATAAATATCGAGTCGGATACTGTTTGGATTTGGGTTTAGGTTTGAGTTTTCGACATTTTTTTAAAACATATTTTATAATATTTTAAATATTTTTTGTATTTTTTAGCAATTATATATTTTAGAATAATCAGGAATAGCTATAATTAATAAAAACAGTCAAACAATCAAAAACCTAGCAACGCCGGGTAGGGTATGGCTACTAATATGTTGAAATATTTTTTATATTTAAAAAATATTTTTAGACACTTTTTAAAAATATATTTTATAATATTTTAAATTATTTTTTGTATTTTTACAAAATATTTTACGAATAAATCTAAAAAAGAACAACGCTAGATATACATCGGATACAGTTAGATTTATTAAATATTAGTTAGAAGACTAAAAATTAAAGATTAGCTATGCATAATTAGGAATAGCTATAATTAATAATTGATAGGCAAATAATTAAAAACCGAGAAACGTCGTGTTGGGTAAGGCAAAAAATTTAAAATCAGGAATTGTTATAATTAATAAATAATAGATAGGAAAACAATCAAAAACCTAGCAACGCCGTGTCAGGACGGTGTGGGTTTTGGTTTTAGACATTTTTTTAAAACATATTTTATAATAATTGAAATATTAGTTGTATTTTTTAATATATTTTTTAAAATATTTTTCCACTAATTTTTTAAATATTAAAATATTTTTCTACATTTGTTTGTATGTCATCTAACATTTATTTTATTGTATATAAATAATAGTTAGGAACAAATTAAATATAAATATTTAGCAATGCAGAATTAGTAATAGCTATAATTAATAAATAATAATTGGCAAAAAATCAAAAACCGAGCAACGCCAGGTCGGGTACGGTTTGGGTTTAGGTTTGGGTTTTCGACATCTTTTTAAAACATATTTTGTAATATTCAAAATATTTATTGTATTTTTTAATATATTTTTTGAAATATTTTTCTACTAATTTTTTAATTATTAAAATATTTTTCTACATTTGTTTGTATTTCAGCTAACATTTATTTAATTGTATATATAACAATGAAGAATCAGGAACAGCTATAATTAATAAATAATAGATAGGCAAAAACAATCAATATCCGAGCAACGCCGGTTTGGGTACGGTTTGGGTTTAAGTTTGGGTTTTAGACATTTTTTAAAACATATTTTGTAATATTTGTTGCATTTTTTAATATATTTCCACTAATTTTTTAAATATTTTTCTATATTTTGTTTGTATTTTAGCTAACATTTATTTTATTGTATATATAGCAATGCATAATCATGAATAGGTATATAATATATCTATAATTAATAAATAATAGATAATAGGCAAATATTCAAAAACCGAGCAACGCCGGGTCGGGTACGGCTAGTATATATATATATTAATGAATACACGTATTGTAAACTACAGTAAAACTTAAAATATCGCTAGTAGTGTTGTGATGAAGCTTGCATCAATTATACATGTTCAGTGTAGTTCTAGAGTGACGTAACAACACATGTTCACCAATAGCCAGTGTATTAATGTGTTATTGATACACATTCATACACATACGCACACACACACGTACGCACACGAACTCGCACACACATACGCACACACATACGCACATGATGTTATAGTACGGGCAGACGTATAACCCATATGTCTCTACCACAGACGATATCGTATGATACATGATATCGCACGATATCATACGATACGGTCTAGCGATATGATGCTATAGTAAGAATACACTACCATATATGGTAGTGTATGACATGCGCAGCACCGTACACGTATGCGAACCTTTCAAGTGCCTTTCAGAGTGCATACCTACCCAATCGTAGTAGGGGAAAGTACCCTAATACGGACACTTTAACAATAAATGGTCTTAACATTTTATGACTCATTATTTTTATTCAAAAATTACAATATATTAATATTATATGATTATAGATATTATTGTGATTTTAAAATTGTATTTAATGTTTTAATTCCAAAGATAACGAGGGTGCATGTATTCGGTACCAATGTCCGAATACGGACACCCTGTGTTATAATACGGACACCCTATATACCACTAGATAAACTATATATTATTGATGAATCAATCAAACAAATTACAATTACATTATTTATAATTAATTTTATGAAAAATGTATTCTAAATTAATTAGTTAATAATTTATTTATTTTTATTATTTTTTAATTAATAATACAATTAAGTATCTATATAATACACATTTTAGAATTATCTTTATTGGTGGTATTAATATTATAACGCACGCGATTTTTATGAATATCATAATAGTTCATACGCTGCGCGCTGATTGGTTATAGGGTGTCCGTATTAAGACATCTAGAGTGTCTTAGGAACTTATATAACCTCTATATATATGCATATAACTTAATGAATATTTGATAACAAATATAGAAATTATATATATATAATTTTAGAATGCCTTATTTTTTAATAATATAATATTATATTTTATATCGAATCATTTGTATATTCATGAGAAGGTTTTAAGTTGATATTTTTTTTCATAAATTTAAAAACGTAATAATAAAATCAGTTTATTAGATTTATCAGCAATATTTTGAAAAATAAAAAAATAAAAAAAAGTTGTTAGACTATTTATATAATTATGAATATTTTATTAATTAAAATTTTTGTTGTAGGATTTATGCTTTCTTAGATACCGAGAGTGTCCGTATTGATACTCGGGAACTGTCCCATATTCGGTTACTTTCACCTACATAAACTGCTCTAAACATTGTGTTTAACGAGATTATACTATCTATGGATAATAAGGCTTCTTGTTATTTGGTTCTTCATGATATGTCTAGTGCATTTGATACGTTAAATCATAGGATTCTTTCTTGCAGTCTACGTGAAATAGATATACATGGACAAGTTCGCAAGTAATGTCATTTGTATATAATAGAATATCTTCGGTAAATATCAAGTCACCTTTGTCGGCTCCCTTTGATCATACCCGTGACGTTCCTCGAGAATCAGTAGGTGGACTTCAGACCTACTGGGTCCACTTCTTTTTATTTTATATATTCTTCCCATTAATTTAATTTTTGTTAAATACCAATATATTTGTTATCACCTCTTTGCTGATGACTTACACATTTATACTTTTTTTCCACCTGGTTCTGATATTGACATAATTCAAATTTCAATTGCTAACTGTATTAATTATTTGATCTATAAGTTTTCCTGTAATCATCTTTAATTAAATATTACTAAAACTAATAGCATTATACTTTCTAGAGCTCTTTATTCAATTACTCTCACTCATACATTCCTTATCTCAATTCCTATATCAAAAACCATCACTACTCTAGGTTTTAATATTAATAATACATTAGATTATTCAGTACATATAGCAAATAATGTTCATACACCTAATCATTTCCTATATAATATAGGCAAGCTAACATTTACTTTAACTAAATCATTATTACATTCATTATTATTTAGTGGACTTAGATATTCGCTTTTTATTAACATTACTTAAACATTTATGAACAAATTGATGATTGATGATTCATTACAACTTAGAGCTGTTCGCATATTATGTAAGCTTAAATGTACTGATATAACCATATCTATCCCTTCCATAATGGAGATACTCGGAAGGTTCAAGTTTCAAGATATATACAAGTTTGCATTCTTTGCATCACTCTCAAGGCGATATATATGGGAGTTCCGGAATACCTATCAAAGAGAGTCAGAATTCGAGAAACTACGCGTCCAAGTCAAAAATGTGAGCTGATGAAACTTTCTGTTCCGTGTGTTTGATATATTCTATGTATATGCATATGCTGCTTTCAGTGTTGCTGCTCAGAACAGTCTGCCCGTTTACTTACGGACTATATCATATTTTGTTACTTTCAAATGTCGATTATATTCACATATGTTATGATAATAATGTATTATTTTAAAATGTATTAATAATCGGGTATATATTTATTTATTTGTTTTATTATATTAGCTTGACGCCTATAAACTTCTATTATTTTCATTGAGTCAATACACCTTTATATTATATCCCCGTAAGCATAACAATTGTAATAATTATTTTTTAATATATTAATTTATATATATATATATATATATATCCAGTCATTAATATATATTAATATATTGTATATTTATAGATATTAATATACAACATAACTTAAACATCGGTTATTAGTATTGTATACATGGTATACAACTTCGCAGGCAGCTTATAATATTCTCATTCATTAACGTATATTATAATTAATGATCAGAATTAGGTGTGTTTCTCATATTTTCGAACTAGTGAAAGGTATATAGGTTTATAAGTTTATAAGGT
>OZ025240.1:19939020-19956520 GCA_964019155.1 Osedax fenrisi | reverse complement strand
CACTAATTAGTATGATAATTATATATATATATATATATAATATATATATATACCTATATATAATATAATATATAATCCTATATATACACTTATATTGATGTTTATACGTATACATATATACCTATATTGATGTGTATATATACCTATATGTATACGTATACATGGACTTCATTATATCTAGAGCACACGGGCATTAGCAGAGCTATAGCTCTATGATTAAATGATTCGTGGCCAAAAGACTTACCGATAAATCCATCGCAGACAGAAATCAATGCTCGTTATTATGTATTAATTAGGACACTAATTCCATGTGTTTACGCGTAGATGTATACATCTAATGGATAGAAATATAGAATATATATAATATAAATATAACTATATATATATATATATATATATATATATGATTACTGTTATTGTTTCGTTTTGTTTTTTCGTTCCCAACACCAGTGAGGGTAATCATTCTTTACCATATTTGGTGTATAAATAAACCATCCTATCCTATCCTATATATATATATATATATATATATATATGTATGTATTTCTGTGTAATATATATTATAAACTGCCTATGAGCCTAATTTAATAAAGCGTATATATTTAGTAAGATGCTAGCTAAATCCATCTCCTGACCAATGAAGTAAGTTACAAAATAATATATAGAATTGATAGGATATCCTATTATAAATAATTATCTCGTTACAATCATGGATGTATTATAGCCATATTGTTATAGGTTAAATCTTCATCTAAGTTTCTGGATGGGATGAACGGACTCTATCAAAATAAATAATATTAATAATAAAAATAGCAATATATATATTATAATATGTTAAACCTAATCGTGTTGTATTTAATATATACATAAGGATTAATTGTCTCGATAAGCAACACTGCCTCTATAATTACCCTGGAATTGCCTAAATCTAATAATAATAATAATATATATATATATATCTGCTATATATATATTATAATATGTTATCTAGCTATATAGTTAACTTCTATATGATATTCTATCTATAACTTTGCGCGTACTATATGTACACGTTGGCATATCTTGTATGCCAGATGTCAGTTATAGTGTCACACACGTCAGTATTATTGGAAGGTTATTTATAAGAAGTTTTAGTACAATTATAATCTATATTATATTAATAAATATACACTACTATATGCTATAATGACTCCATCTTCATTGATACCCCTATTACGAATGCAAGGTAATCTTAGAGAGAGATGTAATTATCATACAATAAGCTTAACCTGCCATGCTAGTACGTTTATTTTAAATATACTCTTAAACCTGTTATCCGCAAGTAAAACTTATCATCGCTGAAGAAAATACAAGCTTTGGAAAATATAGAACACATCTTCAATTGTAGAATATTTATAGAAAACTGCATATCATTATTTCATAATGTTATTATATTTAATACAGAATTAAATAGGGTATACAATAAAGGAGTATTCTATGTCTTCAGAATATGCCATTATGTAATTATAATGATTGACATATTTTATGAAAATGCTATCAATTCAATTTTTATGGATACATATGTAGGAATCATCCTTCCAACATATGTTGAAGTAATATAGAGTTGCCTATTATCTATCTTCTTATTCAATTATTCCTCGAAAAAAATACATAAAATCATGAAAATAATTCAATAGCGATACCGATATGAGTTTCAAGATTATAGTAGGAATTAGATGTATCTATTAGATGTATCTATTTTTAGATTATTAGATTCTATTGATATTATAAGAGGATCCGTGAAAGAACGTCAATAACTATATGATGAAATGGCGTAGAGAGCTAAATGATATAGTGTGGAAGTTAGACATGATAATAGCAACATTCTGCTGAACATAGATACGATATATGAAATACCTTTGCACAAAATCAACATGCTTACATATGAAGGCCCTACGCCGTAGTGCCAACGTTCACTAAAGATTGAGTTGAGAAAAGTTGAAATCAAGGTAATAATTTCTACCGAAATATCGGCTATTGTGGAACTATATACAGTATGGACAAGTAGAGAAATAAACTTTAAATTAATGTCTATAGAGAAATGATAATTAATAGGTGTTAATTGTAACTATTTTACTAGATATTAGTTGTATTGTTATATAGTTATCATTCAAAATCATATATGTAGATTTCACTTATAACCACGTTAATCTAATATATCTTTGAATCTATCTCTTATGTGAAGGCATTCAGATTTTAATATCTATTATTTATATACACATTTATATAAGATCACTTCTAAATAATATTGTAAAACATGTTTTACTGGTCCTGGCGGAATTTGAACCCTCAATGAGGTTCCACAGTCCTACTGGTGTATGTCCTACTGGTGTATGTCCTACTGGTATATGTCCTACTGGTGTATGTCCTACTGGTATATGTCCTACTGGTGTATGTCCTACTGGTATATGTCCTACTGGTGTATGTCCTACTGGTATATGTCCTACTGGTATATGTCCTACTGGTATATGTCCTACTGGTATATGTCCTACTGGTATATGTCCTACTGGTGTATGTCCTACTGGTATATGTCCTACTGGTGTATGTCCTACTGGTATATGTCCTACTGGTATATGTCCTACTGGTATATGTCCTACTGGTGTATGTCCTACTGGTATATGTCCTACTGGTATATGTCCTACTGGTATATGTCCTACTGGTATATGTCCTACTGGTATATGTCCTACTGGTATATGTCCTACTGGTATATGTCCTAATGGTATATGTCCTACTGGTGTATGTCCTACTGGTGTATGTCCTACTGGTATATGTCCTACTGGTATATGTCCTACTGGTGTATGTCCTACTGTTGTATGTCCTACTGGTGTATGTCCTACTGGTGTATGTCCTACTGGTATATGTCCTACTGGTGTATGTCCTACTGGTGTATGTCCTACTGGTGTATGTCCTACTGGTATATGTCCTACTGGTATATTTCCTACTGGTGTATGTCCTACTGGTATATGTCCTACTGGTATATGTCCTACTGGTATATGTACTACTGGTATATGTCCTACTGGTGTATGTCCTACTGGTATATGTCCTACTGGTATATGTCCTACTGGTATATGTCCTACTGGTGTATGTCCTACTGGTATATGTCCTACTGGTGTATGTCCTACTGGTATATGTCCTACTGGTGTATGTCCTACTGGTATATGTCCTACTGGTGTATGTCCTACTGGTATATGTCCTACTGGTGTATGTCCTACTGGTATATGTCCTACTGGTGTATGTCCTACTGGTGTATGTCCTACTGGTATATGTCCTACTGGTATATGTCCTACTGGTATATGTCCTACTGGTATATGTCCTACTGGTGTATGTCCTACTGGTGTATGTCCTACTGGTATATGTCCTACTGGTATATGTCCTACTGGTATATGTCTTACTGGTATATGTCCTACTGGTATATGTCCTACTGGTATATGTCCTACTGGTATATGTCCTACTGGTATATGTCCTACTGGTATATGTCCTACTGGTATATGTCCTACTGGTATATGTCCTACTGGTATATGTCCTACTGGTGTATGTCCTACTGGTATATGTCCTACTGGTGTATGTCCTACTGGTATATGTCCTACTGGTATATGTCCTACTGGTATATGTCCTACTGGTGTATGTCCTACTGGTGTATGTCCTACTGGTGTATATCCTACTGGTATATGTCCTACTGGTGTATGTCCTACTGGTATATGTCCTACTGGTATATGTCCTACTGGTGTATGTCCTACTGGTATATGTCCTACTGGTATATGTCCTACTGGTATATGTCCTACTGGTATATGTCCTACTGGTATATGTCCTACTGGTATATGTCCTACTGGTATATGTCCTACTGGTATATGTCCTACTGGTATATGTCCTACTGGTATATGTCCTACTGGTGTATGTCCTACTGGTATATGTCCTACTGGTGTATGTCCTACTGGTATATGTCCTACTGGTGTATGTCCTACTGGTATATGTCCTACTGGTATATGTCCTACTGGTGTATGTCCTACTGGTATATGTCCTACTGGTGTATGTCCTACTGGTATATGTCCTACTGGTGTATGTCCTACTGGTATATGTCCTACTGGTGTATGTCCTACTGGTATATGTCCTACTGGTATATGTCCTACTGGTATATGTCCTACTGGTATATGTCCTACTGGTATATGTCCTACTGGTATATGTCCTACTGGTATATGTCCTACTGGTATATGTCCTACTGGTATATGTCCTACTGGTATATGTCCTACTGGTATATGTCCTACTGGTATATGTCCTACTGGTGTATGTCCTACTGGTATATGTCCTACTGGTGTATGTCCTACTGGTATATGTCCTACTGGTGTATGTCCTACTGGTATATGTCCTACTGGTATATGTCCTACTGGTATATGTCCTACTGGTATATGTCCTACTGGTATATGTCCTACTGGTATATGTCCTAATGGTATATGTCCTACTGGTATATGTCCTACTGGTATATGTCCTACTGGTATATGTCCTACTGGTATATGTCCTACTGGTGTATGTCCTACTGGTATATGTCCTACTGGTATATGTCCTACTGGTATATAGCCTACTGTATAATACATATAACGTTGAATAATACGAACATATAATGTTACAACTAATATGTGTTAGTTTACATATGTAATATTACATAATATCACTAATAATATGTGTAATATGTGATATACATGTGGCTAACTTTACATTACATATATTTCATTGATACTAGCTTAGAAAAAAATGTGTATAGAAAAATATATATTAGAAATATAGTATCCACATATAATATTATTTTTTTAATATCAGAAATATTAACTCAAGAGATAATATATTAATTTATAATATGTTTTCGATGTTACAAATAAGTAATTTCATAATCAGGAAAAAGGATATCAATTAATAAAATTAAAGCTTAGAGTAAATATTAACAAAATGTGGAGCATATATGCACATATAGGTGTATATATACATCAATGTATTAATATACATATTATAGTAGAGGTATAGGTGTTTAAATATTGATTAACATTATTATGAAATTATAAATATAAATATATATATATATATATATATATATATATATATATATATACATATTCTATATTTAGAGTTGTCATCGTAGATCTGATAAATACGCTTATATATTGTATTATTCATAATCATCAATGCTAAATGGTATTAGTAAATATACGTATACGTCATCGAGTAACTAATACATTAACACATTACAATTAGTCACGCTCTGCAACTATGCTCTGCATATATATATATATCTATGCGTACATAATCTATTGTCACTATATCATCATGGTATGTATACTATAGTATGTATACTATAGTATGTATACTATAGTATGTATACTATAGTATACATACATATATAGTATATACAACATACTATAGTTCGCCTAGTCACTTCAGCCCTAAACCCGCCATATCTACTTAATAAATGAATCTAATCGCCTACTATCCATACCTATGGCTAACTTTATCCCTCCTAATCTTTACCCACCCTCCATGTTTTAATTAACCACCCGTCTAGTTTAACTCGCACTTGCACCTCATAACCTGCCCGACTTAACCCCTCCATACTTTATCTCATACTTATATTCATTTCTTCTCCTACCCTCCCTGCCTAACTAACCCATATGGCTCTTAGTCGCAACTATCTAACTGACTTAACAATCTCTCCACATCCTTACCCCCATCCCACCTAACTTAACCCCTCCTTCCAGTTATTATACCCATCCTTTCCTTCATACACTAGTAACCCCCCCCCCCTATAGTATAACCCCTCCCTACGGCTTTTTACTCATTAGTAATGAGTAAAAAGCCGTAGGGAGGGGTTATACTATAATGAGTCATTACCCTTAACTGAGTATACCCCTAGTATACTATAAAGGTATACCTTTATTCCAACCTAATATAACCCCTTTCCATCGGCTATACATCAGTTATAACAACTAATTGAACTCCTTCACCCCGTTCTATACCAGTTCTCACCCCTTCCGCTAGGTTTGTTCGTAGTGTTCGCATTGATAGTGAGCACTAAGCAGTTCGTAGGGGACCCGATCTCCTGTTGGTGTCCGGCCCAATTCACCGACAGTCACAGACAGGTTAGCCACGCCACCAATCACGCCCCCAGCAACGCACGCATACCATCTAGAACGCACGCATACATCTTCACACGACTGGTGATAGTATCGGAATATAGGTTCGCGGTTTAAACTAAACATTATCGTATGGCTATTAACTTTTACGGTGGATTTTATATAAATATATATATATATATATATATATATATATATATTGAATTGAATTGAATTGAATTGAATTGAAACTTTATTTAAACAATTATATAAATCATATATGATTTATCAAAAGTTTATATATAGAAATACAAATAATAAAAGTAGGTAAAATAATCAAGAATATTACTAATAATAAAATAGAATAAACCGGAAGGACATTAATAATAAAATAATACTGACAAACAATATCTGTATTACAGATTTCCACTAGAGATCAATTGTTGTATATATGTATTGAATGTGTTATGCGATTATATCGATATAATATACAATGGGAGTGAATTACATAGCTTAGGACCATACACACACACACATGCAAAAACATATATATATATATATATATAAATTATAATCAAATACTTGTTGATCCGCAATAGCCTCATTATTATTAATAAAACTCGGTAATATTTGATCACACATGATTATAATAATAACTTTATTAATAATATGTATGTCGTGTAGTTACCCTTCCCTCTCCATCACCTCGCGTGGGGAGACTGGGGTTTAATAGTTTGTTAGCAGATTGTTAAGCGAATATATGCATTCCTCTTCATAAAGGAAACTCACTCGAAACATTAATTGTAGGAATTGAGATTATTATACTTTATAATTATAATGTAAATTATTTATTTCTATTTAGATATACACATACGTTATAATTCTTATCTTTTATCTAGTTGTCTCACCGTGTGTATATGTTGTGAGACCCCCTTAGAGCGAGGGACATATGTTCTATGCGAGAGATCACCGGTGTAATTTAATAAATACACATACAAACCATACATAAACATAAATACATACATACACCACTACATAACTAAACACATACATACACACACATACACACATACACACACATACACACACGTATTAATATATATATATATATATATATATATATATATATATATATACAGTATCATCTACCATATAGATACTTAATAGTTAGACGGTATTGTATATTATATATCGCCGAATGTAAAGAATACACGTGTTGTATCTATATATATAGATATACTTCTCAGCTTTATTACGTAACATGTGACTCTAGTGGTGGTGGTGGTGGTAGTGGGGGTGGTGGTGGTGGTGGTGGTGGTGGTAAGAAAGGTATGTAGACAGCTCCATTAGCGGATGGTCACATCACGTGATAAAGTATGACTACACGTGACCGAGTGTGAAAGTAGGTATATCACGTGGTATGTGGCGAGTAAGTATCGGTCACGTGATGTATATGTGTGTATGTGTGTGTGTGTGTGCGTGCGTGTGTGCGTGCGAGACATATGGATAAATGATACGAAGGTGTGAAAGTGACGTCACTGATTCAACTGGTCATTCTCAAGAACTGTTGACTACACTAATGCGAGTAATATACACGAATATATATATATATATATATATATATATATACATATATATATATATATATATATATATATATATATATATATATATATTATATTTTATACTATATATTATACTATATCGAAATAAAATATAAATGTCGTATATATATTAATTAGAATATATACTTTATATTTATTACATATCTAAATTATACATTATATGCATATACTGACTATTTGGACTTCCTATGTAGATCAGCCAGTCAATGCTTACTAAGTACCAAGCTTGGTACTAACCCTAGGGTAATACGTAATACTCGGGTTAACCCCATGTCTATTACAATACAATAGATCTTAACTTAACATTACGAAGTGCTTTTATATAATTATATACACAAATATTCGACTCGTGATAAAACAATGGAGATACTGACATAAGAGCAGAATTTTGTTATAAAAATAAAATAAAAATCTAATTTTCTGGATAAGATAAAAATAAAGACTGTATCAAATTAATATATATATATATATATATATATATATATATATATTTACTATATCTATAATATAAATACATGATTAATCAGATAGTTAGATTATCAGATATCTAGTTTACACAATGATTTATTTACCGTTTAAATTACCGTGATTTATTACATTTATGTTTACTTGGAATACATTGAATACTTAAATATTTTTTAATTTAAATAAATTAAAAATATATCTCATATATTATATATCTTATATACTATACTATACTATAAAATATAAATATAATAAATCAACATAATTCAATAATGTTTATTTTCTAAGATGTTACAAGAAACGCTATATATATTTATATATTTCTAGGAATGTGTATATATATATATAAGGAAAGATAACGTATTGATATTTGCACAATTAATACATAGATAATATATCGATAATCGTCCATTTTAAATTACGACTCGCATAATTGATAAATCGATCGTCTGCACAATTTACTTAAATCGTTTTACACTCGCTACACGCAGACTATATTAACCAATCATAATAGATTAACCATTCATAATAGAAAATATGCTCTATAAGGGGTTATGATTATAATATATATATATATTCGTCTATATACATAGTCATATTAGTCATTCAATTAGGATATATGTTATATAAATAATTAAGTAAACTATTATAGATAGCTATATATATATATATATATATATATATATATATATATATATATATCAGTTACTATATCATACATTAGTGTATACATACACTACGCAACATATTATTTATGATATTGTAATAGTGTCCACATTGTAATTATTTTCTATAAAGTCTAAAATATAATACGATATTTAGTAATTATTACATACGAATATTGAAAATGCATAGTAAATACATCGCATAGCCACACGGTTGTATATATGTATATACAGGCGAGTATGTGTACGCATATACACGTGGTATGTGTGTGTGTGTGGTATAGATGTAACTGCAGTTTGCCAGCGAGCGCGTAATCACATAGAACAAAACCAGATACAGCGCGGTTTAATAACGTTATTTACTGTTCGAATAGTTCACCAACTAAATATCGACTACTAGCAACGCCACCTATCTTCGTAAGTTCACGCATAACTGAGATCGCGCGACGCATGCGTAATAAACGATTTATCCGGTTTTAGCCGCACGTTTTTTTAGACGTACGATTATCCGATATTAAATTAAGTTGAGCTTCATTCACAGTGACACATATATATATATATATATATATATAAGAGTATATTTATATGCACATGGGAAATATATATATACATGATCTATATACAAACCTCTATATATATATATTGTAGTAAAATAATACCATATTTGCATTGTTTGTATAATACGTTATTTTATAACATGTAATATTTGCAAATGCTTCATTGCAATACATATATAGTATAGATTATATGGGTTACTATAAATGTAACAGTATACAGTTATGTTTAATCATAATTTAAATTATTAAATTTAACCATATTCAGACAACTAACTATTTAACATTTACTTAACAATTATCAACAATTATAATATTTAATATATAGTATGTATAATTCATACATTAATACATATTACACTATATATATATATATATATATATATATATATATATATATATATATATATATATATATATATATATATATAAACTATAGAACTTCTCGAACAATCTCATTGACATATATTCGGTGCATGGATATAGATCTATACATAACATTTATAATAAATCTAGTTTATCTCTATTTCCTATTATCCTATATACTTCCTATATGGACTATAGTCCATAGTTTAGAATTATAGATAATAATCCTTATCAATCTGAACCTGAGTACGAAATTGATTATTAATTAAAGGGAGGACACAATAGGGAATACATTATTATAATAATGTATGATGGCAACAGTTAAATCTCATCTTTATACTTAAATTGTCATTATAAGTTATAAAATAAACTCGAAATATCGCATATATATAATACATTATTGTATGGCATTTAATTTGTATCCCACTACAAGTATTACCGGCAAGTTGCCGGAAATATTTTAACTTTAAAACGATTTTCTATCAAGTTAACTACAATTTTAGTGGGAAACCACCTAACTTTCCGGCAACTTGTCTGAAATATAATAACTTTATAGGGTACAAATTGATAGAAATGGTTTTAAATTTACAATATTTCCGGCAAGTTGCGGGAAAGTAAGGGGATTAAAGTATATGTAATACAATACATATCAACAAATTATTAATTATTTTAAATAGATTCTTTGGATTATGTCAAGATAATTATAAATACTATTAATATATTTATATATAAACAATTATATTAAATAAATATATCTTAATTTAAAAATTATATATCTATCTACATAGTTATTTAAATATGTTTTACATAATATTTTTTTATATATATATATCACAAATATATATAGTTATACGCTTGTTTGAGAATATAAAATAATGTATTACTATTAATTTAAAATGATCGTATAATTGGATAATATCTAAAACAACACTAGCCAGTATAACAATATTAATGTTAGTGTACCCCGCCCACCCGCCCGCCCGCCCACTCGCCCACCCACATGTCGGTGCCGATGATGAACCGAATGACACATACACGTGACATGTTTTCATAGTAAATCATAATCAAGTAGTACGCGATACACACACATAGACACACACACACACACATAGCCACACATAGACACACACATAGACACACACACACATAGACACACACACACGCACACACATAGACACACACACATAGCATACTACATTACATAATAACGCGGTCGCGCGCGCGCATGTGTAGGAGTGTCTGTTTGCGCATGCGCTAGACATTATAGCCCTCGTGCGCCGGTGCTGCCACCGGTGGTGCCACCATGTGGAAGGATTATAAAGCACGCGGGCGACCACGTTATCCCCCGATATCGCCCGCTCTCGCCCCCACTACTTTATATTTATCTATCTTATCTATAGACATAGATATGTCTATATCACGGGAAGTACTGCCTAGTTATATGTGTATGTGTATATGTGTCTATGTGTTTATGTGTGTCTATGTGTGTGTATGTATATGTGTGTATGTATGTATGTGTGTGTATGAAGTACTAAAATAGACTCACACGTATGTGTGTACGCACGTATGAACTACATGGTAAACGTCGTGCACTGTGCACTATGAGTGCTACACTCATAGTATTTAATCATTTCTATAAATATATGCATGCATATATATATAATTAAATTAATATCTTATATATATAATAAAATTATGTATATAAATATCATATATTAAATATAGATTCTATATATATATATAATTATAATTATAATTATAAGATAACATCATAATAGTGATGTTATCATACATCCTTATATCCATACACACACATATATTGGAAAAATTACCTTTGGTTTACTATTAATTAGTCATGCAACATGAGTGATACTATAAGATTAAATACTGAATTATTAACTATTGATTAACTCGCATGTAATTAATATTACTATAGTACTATATATAGTAATACTATTGGGTATACTACCTATAATACAATCAAATATATCAAAATACACATATATATATATATATATATATATTATTTAGATATTCATTGTTTTGATAATCATATATAACTAATAACCTACTGATTGATTATTTTTAATTATTATACTTATTGTGACATTGTTTATAAAAATAATAGTAAGTTTCGTATATATACGAACTCAGAGTATACACTAGATAATAGTTAACATATGTAATATGCATACACACGCATACATATATATATACACACATATATATATATATATATATATATATATATATATGTACATTATATAACTAGAATAGAAAAAGGTAAATTAAATCAACGAGTATTTTAAACTTGTATTTTTCAGCATCATTTGTTGATATATATATATATATATATATATATATATATATATATATATATATATATATACTCATATATGTATATGAATTTATTTACGTAAGAATTTTATGTATGCATATATGTAATCATACATACATATATTCATACGTACATAAACTTAAATATACAATGTAAACAATATGATACACTCGCGTAACCCGGTGTAATCGAGTGTGTACACAAACAACAATAGGAGATGATGTAACAATTCCTTACACATGCGAACTGGCAGTTTCCGTCGGATAACCTTGCGAGTACTAACCACTATTTACATAATAATAATCGCCGTATATATGTAGATATAAATTATTAGATATTGGAGAATATTTAAAAATATTACTTTATCCTGAAGCTGTGTACATATATATATATATATATATATATATATATATATATATATATATATATATATATATATATACATACATAAATTTAAGTACTAGTTAAATTATAAATCGCACCCCTTTTCTGAATTATATCGTACCTTTATTTTAATGTCATTGCTAGTGTATACAGAAGTATACTTCTACATAGGTACTCTATGCTTCAAGCGTAACTGCGTATTATTACCCTAAACCCTTCCACCCCACCCCTCAGTACGCCAACACGATATGCTGGATCTCCCCCAAGTACTACGTACCGATGAAAGAACGCATCCCTAACCCGTCGCCCGATGCGTGGTCGGACCGTATTCGCGTGTCCTACTATCAGTGGATACCGCTGATCCTGTTGGTAGAGGCGCTGCTGTCGTTCGTGCCGACGTTGTTGTGGCGGTTCCTAAACATCCGGTCCGGTATCGATATGAGCGCCGTCATGGAGGCGGGCGTCGTCTGTCAGCGAGCCTCCTACGTTGAGATCAGAACCAAAACCGTCAATTACATGGTTGGCGTGCGGCGCGCGCGAGTTACACCCCCAACTCGACTCCGTTTCGGTGTGTAAACACTGAGTTTCGTACGTTGCTATGGTATCCGTTCTGATGTAAATGTGTACTCGATACTTCGATCTCTAGAGAATGAATCGAATTATTGACAAATATATCTATGTATATCTGTTATACATATATTTTAATTTACAATTTTTAATTCGGGAATTAAAATGTTTATTTTACTTTGAGTATCCTCGAATAAAACCTTACCCGCTTAATATTGTATATATATATATATATATGTATATATATATATATATATATATATATTAATCAATAGATAATCTTATCATCATAATTAGTTTATAATTCATTGAAAACTATCAAATTAAACTCTCATCTCCACCTTCTATCCCTACCTATCTTCCGCTCTTATAATACTAAACTTTAAACTATTTTGTACTTCTTACACATTAAACTACTATATAAAAGTACCTATCTATGCAATATAACGTACTATACTAACATTATGTAGTAACTACATTACTTATTTTACTTTATGTTTAATAACAATATTAATAACGATATTTCCATATATTTCACATTTTCCTACGATTTTCATCAACGCTCTATCTATCTCGAAAATGTGTACTACCTTTAACCATATGCGATCATATAAGATCATATTCATATTACCTTACATTCATCTACACCCTCCCTCATATAAGTGACTAGTTAGTCGAAGTATATGTGTAAGACCAACCAGCCTCTTGAATTCTCTATTTCACTTTCTCACTACATCAAACATCTATCATCCATATACTAGATTTATCTACAATATATTCGGAATGAGAGTCGAGACTTTAGTATGTGTGTTTGTTAGTCGTCCGTGTAAACATGAAAAGATGGCGTTTTAGTCCGACCACGGTGTGCAATGAGGCGTGACGGTCTACAAAACGCAACTAATACGAATTATAACTCGAATAATGAACCGTTCCGTATAGCGTATTTACGAGGGGGTTATATCACATAATTATGTAACACGTATACAAATCAAGTACTACATCTCTACGCGAGGTATATAACTATCACTATAGCGGCCAACCTCGCTTTCATTATATCAAAAACACGTTATATCCACGAACGAGTGCACTTCCGTAATAATCACTATTATCGAATGTTTATGTTGTCTACTGACCTTTTTTAGACGTTTTCGAGTTCGAGGCTTACTTCTTATTTATTTTTACGCCGTACCCTTTACGATACGTGTTTGTAATTAATTACATAATATCTATTGATGAACACGTCGTGAATACGGCAACAATAATAACATTATGCGACGAGCGCATACATAAAAACGTATACTGGATATGTATTAAATATTAATCTCCACTCATTAAAAGAAGGTACATTGTAACCTACTTATATCCTTAAAGGGTAACAGTAAGGTGTACAAAACTAGGGGTGATTAATTGGGTATAAGAAATGAAGATAAGGAAATGCATGTCAACGAACACGTAAAAGCCATATGATATAATTAATTGCTATGAATAAACTAACGAGTATATATATATAGTAAAACCCGCATACAATACCGTCGCCACGAAAGGTCATCTCGTATAACAACTTATTGTTGTGGTCTGTTGTTGTCCGATACACTGCGCCGCACGTAGGCATGCACGTCCGCGCGCTCGTGGGTAGCACCTTTATACATCTCACATCGCGCCCGGGCAGCAGTCTCCGTGAGATACGAGATGCATAATTAATACGCGGACCCCTCTCTCGCGCCTCTCTCGCCCCTCTCTCGCTACATCTCACCGTATCTCGTCCCTTATCGCCACCGTCTCGAGATATTCGATACCCCGCTTCTCGTTGCGTTAACGTTAACTCTGTAACCGTTTGCTTGCGATAAGTGACCGCCGTGTCCGAATCGCGTTACCTTTCATACCGTAACGAGCATTCTCTCTCTCTCTCTCTCTCTCTCTCTCGGACCACGGTGGTCAGTCTACTGGTCAGAATACGACCCCCCCCCGCCCGCTCTGTCTCGCGTACTAATTTAGAACCGTGTCACGTGATGACTAATCTACTCGTCACGTGGTATCGCGTCGATAATCACGTGACCGCGAATTGTAGGTATCGCCTATTGTTGTTCTGTTTACCCACAGCGCACTGCGAGGTACTGTGAGGTACGTCGCTAGTAATGACTGGTAACGGAATAAGAATAATGCGAGTTATAAATAATTACGGTAATACTAATGACGAATACAACTTCCATAGTTAGACTGTGTTTTATAGCAAGTCAGTTGGACAGGTGAACATGTTAACAGTCATCGAATACATTACGTGGATAAGATGATAATCTGTCCATCTGTCCATCTGGTCTAGAGTCCATATGGTCAACTGTCCATGCTACAAAATCACAAGCTTACTCGAATGTAATTGTAGAACATAATACACTAATGAATAGGTCAAATTTACGCGTTAAATAAATTATACATTATGTTGGTAAGAAAATAATATTTGATACTAAAATCATGGTTTAAAAGGATTTAAATATATAGTTATTTATATAATTTACATTAAATGATTTTCGACATTGTAATATATTATAGTTATACTTGTATGTGTGTGTACATGTTTGTATGCATATACGTGATTGTGTGTGCATGTGTATGTGTGTGTATGTGTGTGTATGTGTGTGTATGTGTGACACGCACACACCCATATACACACATATACTGTACGTGGTACACTGTACGGATATAAGTAATTAATAATACATATAGGTAATCTTAATTAAGATACCACACATTCTTGTATCTCCCTATCACATCTGGCACCCGCTCCTGCAGTTGAATCAGATATACTGTTACCCCCCCCCCACCATATTATCGTAGCTATCACACTACACGTAATCTATCCCTATATAGACCGTTACTATTACCCTCCTTTATAGATAACACCATTACCCTCCACTACCCCCCACTACCATACCCCTCCCTCCCCCCAGGTAAACCAGATAGACCGTTACCTACTATGCCAGCGTGAATACGACAAGGGATGTTGCTACGGCCTGCGAAGAGACACAGCTAACGTATGCTTCATATTCGGAGGCAAGCGACACGGTAACTATCTGACGGTTAGTGCAGCTAGCTCCACCTATCGGAAGACCGCGGCCGGCTACTATTACGTAATCGAGGCGCATCGATTGTTGTTACGCAATAGCGGGTGGGCAGAGGGTGGGAGGGCGGGCGACGCGGTAAGCTTTCTTCTAATTATTTTAATTACGCACGCGTGTGTCGATATCATGATGCGCGCGTAGGTGAGCGCATTTGTGTGTGCGCATCTAGGGCCTATGTTAACGAAAAATGTATCGATATATATATATATATATCCTTATAGGTATAGGTATATATATATATGGGTAGTTATATATTATTTGAAAGCATCGTATGTACTCGTATATATATATATATATATATATATATATATATATATATATATAGGCTATAGCCTATATACGTTATATTATAATATAATATCTTAGTTCTTTTATTAATCATGTTCTTATATTTTTAATTTATAACTTTCAGCAATTATAATTAGAATTATTGTTATAATATGTAATTTATATAACGTAAGATCAACAAAAAAGTAAGAGCATACATTTTAAAAACCTTCACATTTCATAAATACTAAAAAATAATAATCAATATATATTATTATGTAATATTGATAAGTATAATAATCGATGTATTCATATATATATGTGTGTTAATTTATTTATTCTTATATATGATAAATATAATAATGGTTGAAATATGTATAAACAATAAATTATTAGTTATTACGATATAGTTGTATAGATTATAAATATATATGTGTATAAACTATCTTATATATGTGTTGGTAATCTACTCATTTCATATCGATATTATCCATAATGAATATATTATATACATAAACCTTATATAATAGTAATCTTATAAAATAAGTTTTCTATCGTTAAGATCGAGTAGAATTTAATACAAACACATACATGCATACATACATATATGTGGATATACCCACCCACACATACAAATATAAATACATAAACATACAAAACACACACATATATATATACATATAATCTATATATAGAATATGTAGTCATAACACCCGAGGATAACACGTTATCCAATACAAACAATAACTAAAATAATAACACCGCGCAAACTGAATAAATTAGCATCACGCCGGGGAGGCAGGGAGGAGGGAGGATAGTGATGATGACCGGGAGGAGACGGGGAGGATGATGATGATGAGGGGGAGGAGACTGGAGAGATGAAGGAATACTCGGCAGGGGACATGGCGTCATTAGTGATATCCGATACCTCGCCGGCTATCACAGGTCATTGCTACTGTCGCAGCGCCGGAGAAAGATAAAGTCGGTGACTCATAATCTCGCGGCTCTCTTCGTATCCG
>OZ025240.1:19914020-19929020 GCA_964019155.1 Osedax fenrisi | reverse complement strand
TGCAAAGAATGGTTGAAGAATCAAGAAAAAAGGTAGGCCGAAACGAACATATATAAATGATGTTAAAGAGTGGACGAAAATAGAAATAGATGATATTTTGTTAGAAGTTGATAACCTTGATAAATGGCGAAGACGATGTTTTTTACCAGCAAAGTTTTGATTCCCCCTACGATTTCAGTCATGGGATTAAAGTAAGGTAAGTAAAGTAAAGTAAGTATATATATATATATTGTTATTTTATTTTATTTTGGTGGAGTACTTTCATCCCATTAAGGAACTTAGATGATTTTTCACCAATTAAAACCATATATGGCTCTAAGTTCCCTTCTAAGGCGCTCTTATGTTAAGGTATCCATGGTTTTAACGAGAGCTGTTCATTTATTTTTACATAATTATATAAAATCACTTCTAAATAATATTTTAAGACCTATTTTAATGGTCCCTGACTTAAACCCGTGTCCTACTGCTTGTGTTTATAACGCCTTAGCTAACTGAGCTAACAGGGTTATATATATATATATATATATACACATAAATATATGTATAAACACATAAACATACAAGTATGCTTGTGTATATGTATATATATATATATATATATATATATATATATATGTGTATATATATATATATATATGTGCATAGGCGTATGTGTGAATGTATGTGAACATGTGTGTGTGTGAATATATATGGTACTCACTGATCTATGTATATACTTTAACACCTATATATTCAATTATTTGTATGTGTATTATAATGAATATATAATATTACTTATTATATATATATATATATATATATATATATATATATATATATATATATGATTAGTTGTTTAAGTATGTACGAATTACATACTAAAATAATATAATTTAAGAAACTATTAATATAAATTCATCATACATTTAAGTACATATATTATGATATATTTATATAACCTCATAGATATGCTTACCTAAGATATCAACTATAGTTAATTCCGGTATCGCCGAACTTTACCCTCACCACTAGGGCCGGTAACCTCGGTAACCACCACTATAGTAACCACGTGACTCGACCGACAGGTGTGCTACCTAGCGGTGAAACTGTTGTACCTGCTGAACGCCGTCGGTCAACTGTTCATGTTGGACGTGTTCCTCGGCCTAAACTACCACATGTACGGGTTTCGGGTGATCATGCGCATTCTGAACGGCGAGGACGCCCTCATGAATCAACGATTTCCCCGCGTCACACTCTGCTCTTTCGATATCAGGCATCAGGTTCGCACCGTAGTCTCACGCGCGCATTTCTCTATGTAATTAAATAACAGGAATATCGCCAGTAATGAACAGTATAATGTATATCCACTATGAAACTTTATCCGTATATATATATATATATATATATGATTATGTAAATTATATACATATTACAAAACATTATTACTCCTCCTCCATATTCCCTAATCTTCCTCAGTATATCTTCAAAATCCTCTTCCTCATTATCCTCATCATATATTTCAAAATTACCATCATATTCATCCTCCTAACCTTACTCCTTATATTATCATCATCATCATCAATGTCCTACTGCTTATCCTCTTATTATCATCTAATAATCTTATTATCCTTATCGTCATAATCATCCTTGTTATCTATATTACCACCTACCTTATCGCAACTATCTTCCTCGTTCTCGTTCTTCACCTTACCCTCCACTTCATATCCACCCCTTTAGCTCATCATTACATTAATTCTCAGCCCCCGTCGGGTTATTCGATAGTACTATTCACATTATATATATGCATATGTACTACGTACAATGCACGACATCAGCTACGTACATTGCACGACGTACATCAATGATATATAAACATAATACACGTATATTTATGTAGTCAATTTTTAATTGAGTAAATTCAAAATAGTGTTTATATTAAATATTATACGTTTTTACTTACAGCAAATTATATAAATATAATATATGTATATTTGATCAGTTATTAGCGCGTGCATTGTACGACATACATTATGTTAGTACATATGTATAAACAATGGAATACTATAGTATTAATATATTAATATATTGAATAATACGCAGTGTACTTAACCCGTTATGTAATAGTTACCCATGGTATCGTAGATGATGATATGTATACACTTTAATATATGCATTAAACTTTTAGTAAAATGTTATGACGGCCTACGTCTGATTATTCATGAAAGCCAATCGCTCGCGAATATAAACTAGATAATATTACGATTAATCCTATCGTCGTATCCCCGAATATCGCCGATTAATCAAAATACCCCTATCGATTAAAACTATCGCTCTCGATAGGTGACTGATTTTAAATATCGTAAAAAGAGAGTTCCCTTAATATATCACAACCGGATTGGTTTTTACGAATAGTTTACCATAATACTCGTCGATACTAATAAGCTATGCGCACACATACGTGCACACATACGCACGCGCGTACACACATACGCACGCACGTACACACAGGGGCGGGTACATCCGTACGTGGTTCAGTGCGCGCTGACCATCAATCTGTTCAACGAGAAGGTGTTCATAATAGTGTGGTTCTGGTTGGTCGCCGTGGCTATCTTCGTGGCGGGCAGCTGCGCCCAGTGGGTTATCCGGTCGCTGAACTGGAAGTCGCAGGTTTGAAACTGCGTCTACTGTTTTATAAACAAATAGTAAACTATGTTATATATATTTATATATACACATACATATATATATACACATATATATATATATATATATATATATATATATATATATATATATAAGGGTTAAGGTATCTAATGTTTTAGTTGACATTTTTTATCATAAATTTAATTGATAAAAAATCAGTTTATTGGATATATCAGAATACTATTATATATCAGTATACTATTTAGATTGATTGAAAAATAAAAATACTTATTTAGACTATTTATATAATTATGAATATCTTATTGATTACATTTTTGTGTAGGATTTATGGTTTTTGAGATACCGAGAGTGTCCGTGCACTGTCCGTATTCGGTTACTTTCCCCTACATATCATTTAAGATAGTGTAATACAATAAAAATGAGGAAGAACAGATGCATTTATATTACATGTTATATATTAATATATCCTTTTTATTATTTTATATTATACATAAAACCATATAGGTGTATTCATATAAAACAGTTAGATCTTTAAACCTATTATCCCATTTTATGTAAATTATTTATTTCAAATTATTATAATTTATTTGTATGATATCTATAGATAATCACTATAGTGAATATTCTAATACGATTACATTCATAACTACAGCAATCTAATGAATATCGAGCTCGATTTGTGGTGGGAATGCTGCGATTATACTATTCTATTTAACTATATTATTATAATAACGCTTTACGTTTGTATATAGACCAATCATATTTATATTTAAAGAATATTAATTATTTTATTTTGGTTAAGTCCTTTGGGTTTATCATTCATCCAAGCCGTGTTCTTAGATGATAGGTTTACTCATAATTAAATAGAATTAATTCCTTCATGTTAAGTCATAAATGGTTTAATAAGAGACAATCAGTATAATATATACAATTATAGAATATCACTTATAATTATTATGCTAATACATAATTTATTTATCCGGAAAATGATTGAAACCGTATCCCACTATTTATATAAATACTACTATTATGAATGTACCGAAATAACGATATCACCGATTACAGATTCACTATGTGCGCAAGAATCTTAGAGCGTTCGAAACCACCGCTCACAACCGAACTAACCTAGCCGGCATCGGCGGTAAAGCGAATCTCGGCAAATTCGTCCAGTTCTACCTACGTCGCGACGGTCTGTTCATTCTGCGCATGATCTCGCTGAACATCGGCGAGATGGTGGCCGCCGAGGTGTTGCTCGGACTGTGGCAGCTGTACGGACCCGACAGGCGGCTGATCTCCGAACAGACCTCGGGTCGGCTGATCGAGAAGAACGGTCAGATGTCGAACGGAAACACGATCGCCGGTTACCAGAAGAACACCACCATGGAGCGTCCGTACATCCCGCACGACGTGGTATGACGAATGTCACGTGTGTGTCGCTCTCACGTGACTAGTCACGTGACCCCTTCGGATGTTATGTAATAACGCCGATTAGCCGCCCGCCGCCCCCCCTACGTTAATCGAGGTCGTAGTAGTTCTGTGAATATAAATTGCCCTACGAAAATTAAACAACGCATCCTAGGGCGAGCCTGATATCCGCGTAATGTTAAAGAATGTCCTACGATAATCCTAGGATACTTATTTGCATAGAACTACTGGCCCGATTCCTAATTTGAATAGCGATTCCGAATTAAATTCCGTTTCACATTCAGACCTGTACATTTTTTACACCTAATATAAATATCGAGAGCGATAATCGAGATCGGCGCAACAATAGTCGCTACGTCGTAAATGTACCGACTAGATGATTCCGCGCGCGTAGAAAATAGTTCGGCGGGGTCATATAATCTGCTGTTCAAATGTCTTCGATACTACTATCGTAATACATGTATCCCTATGTGTAACGTGTCCGCGTGCGTGTATAGGCAATACTATCGTGATGTTTAACGGGTGTTCAACACGATCCGTAGACTACCTCGTCGCTCGAAAATAGAACATGTTCTATTATCGAGGTACGTGGTTTCGCACAGCAAACTTTGATACGACAAGCGTTTCACGGATCGCGCGAACACGCCCCTTTTGTAGAGTGACGTAAAGCGTCTCGTAATCGTTTGGTAATACAGTTTGTCATCGTCGACGATATCGTTATATTTATATTCTGAAAGCGTATGTGTACGTATATGTGTAGGTGTGTGTAAGTATATGTGCGTGAGTGCGCGCGTGTATGTATGTATGTGTGTATGTAACGTATGTAATGTGTAATTGATGTGTGTGTTTTATGTTCTTTGTAACGGTGATACACTCGCGTAACGGATGACGTCATGCCCCGCACACAAGTATGTTCAGTGAACCTGATCAACTATCCGTAATAATAATATTGATGATTATAATAAATTTTGAGATAATGCTAGTTATTATTTTTGATTTTAAGTAGAATTTATATAATATAAATATTATATTTAGAAACATATATATATATATTACAAATATATATATATATATATATATATATATATATATATATGTATATATCAATATATTTGTATATTGAAATATAAATAAAGTATCAAATCTATACAATGTTATCATTACAAATGTTAATACAGTAAATTCTAAAATAAAAATAAATGCTGGCCCACATAATCTCTGCCAAGCCATCTAGACCGGCTAGATCGGGATCGTAACTGCTTAACGAGTTATGCACAAAGGTTGCATCTATTGGCGCGTTGAATAATGCATATGCTCTGCTGTAGACAATCGAATCATGCGCCGCGCCCATACTCGGTGACTTATGCAAATCGCCTTTACCACGTATCAAGCAATTAGCTAATATCACGTCGTATAATTGCTAACCAACGTGTGACGTTCAACCGATCAATATATATATATATATATATTGGTATTCCCTAAAGCTGCAATGATTGCTAATACTCTAAACATAGACTACCATTAATACTACTGCTTCTTCGTCTACTACTACTACTACTACTACTACTACTACTACTACTACTACTACTACTACTACTACTACTACTACTACTACTACTACTACTACTACTACTACTACTACTACTACTACTACTACTACTACTACTACTACTACTACTACTACTACTACTACTACTACTACTACTACTACTACTACTACTACTACTACTACTACTACTACTACTACTACTACTACTACTACTACTACTACTACTACTACTACTACTACTACTACTACTACTACTACTACTACTACTACTACTACTACTACTACTACTACTACTACTACTACTACTACTACTACTACTACTACTACTACTACTACTACTACTACTACTACTACTACTACTACTACTACTACTACTACTACTACTACTACTACTACTACTACTACTACTACTACTACTACTACTACTACTACTACTACTACTACTACTACTACTACTACTACTACTACTACTACTACTACTACTACTACTACTACTACTACTACTACTACTACTACTACTACTACTACTACTACTACTACTACTACTACTACTACTACTACTACTACTACTACTACTACTACTACTACTACTACTACTACTACTACTACTACTACTACTACTACTACTACTACTACTACTACTACTACTACTACTACTACTACTACTACTACTACTACTACTACTACTACTACTACTACTACTACTACTACTACTACTACTACTACTACTACTACTACTACTACTACTACTACTACTACTACTACTACTACTACTACTACTACTACTACTACTACTACTACTACTACTACTACTACTACTACTACTACTACTACTACTACTACTACTACTACTACTACTACTACTACTACTACTACTACTACTACTACTACTACTACTACTACTACTACTACTACTACTACTACTACTACTACTACTACTACTACTACTACTACTACTACTACTACTACTACTACTACTACTACTACTACTACTACTACTACTACTACTACTACTACTACTACTACTACTACTACTACTACTACTACTACTACTACTACTACTACTACTACTACTACTACTACTACTACTACTACTACTACTACTACTACTACTACTACTACTACTACTACTACTACTACTACTACTACTACTACTACTACTACTACTACTACTACTACTACTACTACTACTACTACTACTACTACTACTACTACTACTACTACTACTACTACTACTACTACTACTACTACTACTACTACTACTACTACTACTACTACTACTACTACTACTACTACTACTACTACTACTACTACTACTACTACTACTACTACTACTACTACTACTACTACTACTACTACTACTACTACTACTACTACTACTACTACTACTACTACTACTACTACTACTACTACTACTACTACTACTACTACTACTACTACTACTACTACTACTACTACTACTACTACTACTACTACTACTACTACTACTACTACTACTACTACTACTACTACTACTACTACTACTACTACTACTACTACTACTACTACTACTACTACTACTACTACTACTACTACTACTACTACTACTACTACTACTACTACTACTACTACTACTACTACTACTACTACTACTACTACTACTACTACTACTACTACTACTACTACTACTACTACTACTACTACTACTACTACTACTACTACTACTACTACTACTACTACTACTACTACTACTACTACTACTACTACTACTACTACTACTACTACTACTACTACTACTACTACTACTACTACTACTACTACTACTACTACTACTACTACTACTACTACTACTACTACTACTACTACTACTACTACTACTACTACTACTACTACTACTACTACTACTACTACTACTACTACTACTACTACTACTACTACTACTACTACTACTACTACTACTACTACTACTACTACTACTACTACTACTACTACTACTACTACTACTACTACTACTACTACTACTACTACTACTACTACTACTACTACTACTACTACTACTACTACTACTACTACTACTACTACTACTACTACTACTACTACTACTACTACTACTACTACTACTACTACTACTACTACTACTACTACTACTACTACTACTACTACTACTACTACTACTACTACTACTACTACTACTACTACTACTACTACTACTACTACTACTACTACTACTACTACTACTACTACTACTACTACTACTACTACTACTACTACTACTACTACTACTACTACTACTACTACTACTACTACTACTACTACTACTACTACTACTACTACTACTACTACTACTACTACTACTACTACTACTACTACTACTACTACTACTACTACTACTACTACTACTACTACTACTACTACTACTACTACTACTACTACTACTACTACTACTACTACTACTACTACTACTACTACTACTACTACTACTACTACTACTACTACTACTACTACTACTACTACTACTACTACTACTACTACTACTACTACTACTACTACTACTACTACTACTACTACTACTACTACTACTACTACTACTACTACTACTACTACTACTACTACTACTACTACTACTACTACTACTACTACTACTACTACTACTACTACTACTACTACTACTACTACTACTACTACTACTACTACTACTACTACTACTACTACTACTACTACTACTACTACTACTACTACTACTACTACTACTACTACTACTACTACTACTACTACTACTACTACTACTACTACTACTACTACTACTACTACTACTACTACTACTACTACTACTACTACTACTACCACTTCCTGTTTATCATTATTCTGCTAAACATCAATTTAAATTCAAATTAATTTAGCCTGCCTAATCCGATATTCAGATAAGTCATCCACGAATATAATATAATCATAACACCTATAAACATATAACACACATTATTTACTCATTATTTATTTTTTTCATTCACTACTTTTTGGTTTATTTCAACTTTATATCATTCATATTTAAAAATTTCTCAAAATCACTGGAGCATAACATTTCCATTATATTGTTGTTTACATTTTTATTTGTTCTATTATTTCAATTCATAATCTCTATTCATACCATCATTGCACTATTATTATATTCTTACATTATTCATATACATTATATATACATGCATATACATTATATACATTCACATACATTCATATACATTCATACACATTAATATACATTCATATACACTCATATACATTTGTGTTTATCTTACACTGTATATAATATTACTTTATATGTGTATCATTCAGTACATGTATATTAGCATACACTGATTTATAAACACACATCAATTAATATATAATACCTAACCATGGATAACAAATTATGTGTTCACTGTAATAAAGTTAATGAACATGATAAATATGTTACATGTATATGCAATACTAGCGTACATTATGAGTGTCTTCACCCTTATGGTAGTACACCTAATGCATGGGTATCTAGCAACCCTGTAATCAAGCATGTTACATCAATACTTGAGTCACCATATTTCTTATTTAGATGTAATACATGCATTGGTAACTCTATTCAACCAAGTTGCCCTCTACCTTTAAATACATTTAAAGGTGAAATAAACAATATCGAATCCTCCACAAAGGATATCCTTATCCGTCTTGATAAACAAGATAAGATATTAAATAATATATGTAAACTAGTAAATAATACCAGTACGATATATAAACACATAATACCACCTACATTCACCCCTACAATACCCTATAACCCCCCAAAACAACACTTTCCACCACCTACTCATCCTTTAAATATATCATACTCTTCAGCTGTACGACAAAGCCCATACATGCCCATAAACAAAGTTAATACTACTATACCTGTAATTAATACTACTCCATCTAATTCTCTTGTTATTGAACATCTACTACTACTACTACTACTACTACTACTACTACTACTACTACTACTACTACTACTACTACTACTACTACTACTACTACTACTACTACTACTACTACTACTACTACTACTACTACTACTACTACTACTACTACTACTACTACTACTACTACTACTACTACTACTACTACTACTACTACTACTACTACTACTACTACTACTACTACTACTACTACTACTACTACTACTACTACTACTACTACTACTACTACTACTACTACTACTACTACTACTACTACTACTACTACTACTACTACTACTACTACTACTACTACTACTACTACTACTACTACTACTACTACTACTACTACTACTACTACTACTACTACTACTACTACTACTACTACTACTACTACTACTACTACTACTACTACTACTACTACTACTACTACTACTACTACTACTACTACTACTACTACTACTACTACTACTACTACTACTACTACTACTACTACTACTACTACTACTACTACTACTACTACTACTACTACTACTACTACTACTACTACTACTACTACTACTACTACTACTACTACTACTACTACTACTACTACTACTACTACTACTACTACTACTACTACTACTACTACTACTACTACTACTACTACTACTACTACTACTACTACTACTACTACTACTACTACTACTACTACTACTACTACTACTACTACTACCACTTCCTGTTTATCATTATTCTGCTAAACATCAATTTAAATTCAAATTAATTTAGCCTGCCTAATCCGATATTCAGATAAGTCATCCACGAATATAATATAATCATAACACCTATAAACATATAACACACATTATTTACTCATTATTTATTTTTTTCATTCACTACTTTTTGGTTTATTTCAACTTTATATCATTCATATTTAAAAATTTCTCAAAATCACTGGAGCATAACATTTCCATTATATTGTTGTTTACATTTTTATTTGTTCTATTATTTCAATTCATAATCTCTATTCATACCATCATTGCACTATTATTATATTCTTACATTATTCATATACATTATATATACATGCATATACATTATATACATTCACATACATTCATATACATTCATACACATTAATATACATTCATATACACTCATATACATTTGTGTTTATCTTACACTGTATATAATATTACTTTATATGTGTATCATTCAGTACATGTATATTAGCATACACTGATTTATAAACACACATCAATTAATATATAATACCTAACCATGGATAACAAATTATGTGTTCACTGTAATAAAGTTAATGAACATGATAAATATGTCACATGTATATGCAATATCATTGTGCATTATGAGTGTCTTCACCCTTATGGTAGTACACCTAATGTATGGGTATCTAGCAACCCTGTAATCAAGCATGTTACATCAATACTTGAGTCACCATATTTCTTATTTAGATGTAATACATGCATTGGTAACTCTATTCAACCAAGTTGCCCTCTACCTTTAAATACATTTAAAGGTGAAATAAACAATATCGAATCCTCCACAAAGGATATCCTTATCCGTCTTGATAAACAAGATAAGATATTAAATAATATATGTAAACTAGTAAATAATACCAGTACGATATATAAACACATAATACCACCTACATTCACCCCTACAATACCCTATAACCCCCCAAAACAACACTTTCCACCACCTACTCATCCTTTAAATATATCATACTCTTCAGCTGTACGACAAAGCCCATACATGCCCATAAACAAAGTTAATACTACTATACCTGTAATTAATACTACTCCATCTAATTCTCTTGTTATTGAACATCTGAATGAAGATGAAAGAAATATTAACTTCGTATATAAAATACTTTCATATTTAAATATGTCTAAAAACTCTCTGACCTCATACAAATTTATAAACTCAATATGTGTAATATACTTCAACTCACCTAACTCTCTATACACATTTCATTCCAATATGAACCATATTAAAAAAGACCCCCGATTCTCCCATCTTTATATACGAGAACAACGCTCAGGCAATGAAATATTCAGAGGTATATCATGCCATAAAAGAAAGTTTAACACCAACTGGCACTAGGTGCACCTATAATAATTATAATAATACATTTGAACTACGTCAAACTAAGAACTCAAAAATAGATTGGTCCTGTAATCCCATAAATATTACAGAATATGATTTCAAAACATGGAAGACTTCTTATGAAGTATATATACAGACCAAACATAATACAAATAAAATTGACTTAGTCAATGACCAACACACACAATGACATATAACCACCCATGACAACCACATCAGATCAATATCCTCGACCTTCACCATTCCTACCAGTATCATTCACCAATCTCATTCATCCTCACTACACATCATAAACCAACCCTGTCCCTTACCTACCATCTCCAATATAAATATGTCCTCTGCACCATATAAAATTCCACACTTATCCAATATTAAGGCTGCAACACTTAATGTTTGCTCTATCAGAAATAAAGCTGATCTTATAATCGAATTATTTACTGATCTTAACTTAGATATTATGTGTATTACAGAAACATGGCTTAATCTTAATGATACCCCCATAATTGCCACATTAAACACAAATACATTAAGCTTCGTTCACCTTCCAAGACCTAGTTCCCACTTTGGTGGAGGATTAGGTGTATTATATAACAAGTGTATTAAGCTAATAAGCTATAAAGACCTTTCTCTTGAACATTCCGAGGCTTTTTCATGCACATTTCATCCCAATAACTCACTTCCACTTACAATAATAACCATCTACCGACCACCGCATCAATCTATTCCTCATTTTATTGAAGAACTCGATACTCTACTTTACGCATTAACTCCTAAAACAATTCTAACCGGTGATTTTAATATTCCTATCACCTCTACTTCACATAATTCTCGACATCTCTACGATATACTTGAATCACACAATTTGTCCCAAAAAGTCACTACCCCTACACATACAGCAAACAATATTCTTGATCTTGTTATATCAAATAAATCATCTGATATAATTTCCAATACTGTAACTCATAACCTTATAACTGACCACTACATTGTCCTTTTTAATATCCATGTCCCTAAGCCAACCCGCCTATCAAAAACTATTAAAATTAGAAATATTGCTAAAATTGATATTTCAAAATTTATGGAAGACTTTATTAATAATATTTACATTTGTGGTAACAACAAAACTTTATCCCATTTTGACTATATTCTTTCCTCTACTCTTGATGTTCATGCACCTATTAAACAAAAGTCGATTATAGTACGTGATAACTCAAAATGGTTTAATAATAATCTTGTCACCGAAAAACGAAAACTACGAAAAGCCGAAAAATGCTGGCGTAGATCTAAATATACTACCGACTTTAACATATTTTTACTATGCAGACAGCAATATCGTAGTTTACTCAAAACAACGAAAGAAAATTATTATACTGATCTACTTACTAACGCAGGAAAAGACTATAAGAAAATATTTAAAATATCCAATACACTACTAGGGCGCCTTAATCGACGTATTCTTCCAGATACTTCTATATTAGATACTATTAATAACTTTGATATATTCTTTACCGCTAAAGTAAATGACATTATTACATCTCTTCCCTCCCCTTTATCATATGTACCAACCATCCCTCCATATTCTCTTTCATTACTGAACCTTCCATCTACTTCGCTGGTTGAGAAGCTTCTCCTGTCTGTGAAATCAACATGTTCCCTTGACCCCATTCCTGTCACCCTCTTACATAAGCTGATACCTTATATTGTTATGTACTATAAGGAAATAATCGAAGAATCAATTATATCTGGCTCAGTACCTTCGTGTATGAAGTTAGCTAATGTTACTCCTACTATTAGAAAACCTGACTTGGATAAATCACTGCTCGCGAGCTACCGGCCGATATCACATCTCTCGTATATTTCTAAAGTACTTGAAAGAGTTGTAGCTATTCAACTTAATGACTATATACTCAGTAACAAAATCCTCAATAAATTTCAGAGTGCTTATACTAAAAAGAAAAATACCGAAACAGCTCTTGTCTATATTATTAATTCCCTTCAGCGTGCATCCTTTAATAAACATAGCTCTGTGATCATACTATTAGATCTTTCAGCAGCATTCGATACCTTAGATCATAGCACTTTAATGTTAAGACTTCAGTCTATAGGTATAAATGGAACCGCTCTTGAATGGTTCAAATCATATCTTCAAAATAGATATTTTTATATTCAGATTGATTCTCTGACATCCACACCTCGGTCAATCCATCATGGTGTACCGCAGGGATCTGTTCTCGGACCAATACTCTTCAATATATACATGATCCCAATATTTGATATTTTTAATAAATATCCAAATATTGGCTACCATTCCTATGCAGATGACCTACAAGTATATATGATTTTAAAAGACCCTACTAAAGATATACCTATACTCAACAACTGCCTTGAGGATATACGAACATGGCTAAACTCAAACTCTCTCTCACTGAATAGCTCAAAAACCATTGCACTCCATATTTCTTTATCAAATAAGTCCACTATTCCAAATATATATATTGGTAATGATTGTATACCTTACTCCAGATCAGCCATTTAATCTAGGAATTATATTAGACACCACATTATCATTTACACATCAGATCTCCAATATAATTAAATCAGTAAATTTTATATTATACACTATAAAAATTATTAGACCTTCAATATCCACTGAAATTGCTAAACTACTTATAACATCTCTTATTCTACCTAAATTAGATTACTGTAATTCGATTATTAATGGTATACCGGATTATTTACTACATAAACTACAACTTTTGCAAAATTCAGCAGTCAGACTCATATACAATATAAATAAATTCTCTAGAACACACATATCACCTTACATGAAAATATTACACTGGCTCCCAATTAAATACAGAATAATATATAAAATATGTATGCTAACCCATCATGCCACTCATCACAGCCAACCTCACTACTTACATACTCTACTTACTCCCTATACATCATCAAGCCCAATACGACTTTGCCTCAAGTATACTCTAGTCATACCAGATTTGCATAATGTATCCATAAAACAAAAGAGAGCCTTCTCAATCTCTGCACCTATAGCCTGGAATAGACTTCCTTATAACATTCGTTCTATTCAATCAACCACGTTATTCAAAAATAAGCTTAAGACATATATTTTCTCTTTGGCTTATCCTAATAACAACTAGTCAACATTTAATGCACGGCCGAAAATTTCTGATGAAGTTGATGGCAGTGCCTAAAACATTAGGTTACAGGTTACAGGTTACAGGTTACTACTACTACTACTACTACTACTACTACTACTACTACTACTACTACTACTACTACTACTACTACTACTACTACTACTACTACTACTACTAC
>OZ025240.1:19751520-19909020 GCA_964019155.1 Osedax fenrisi | reverse complement strand
ATAATTCATAAAGTTATACCATTATATTTAATAGATAATGGTATAACTAAAAATTATGAATGTTATACCATATCATTCGTAATCTTATACCATTTAAATTAAGCTATATGGTATAACTAAAAAAAACAAATGTTATACTATATAATTTGTGATCTTATACCATTTAAATTAAGCTATATGGTATAACTAAAAAAAACAAATGTTATACTATATAATTTGTGATCTTATACCATTTCAATTAAGCTATATGGTATAACTAAAAATTACAAATGTTATACCATATAATTTGTGATCTTATACCATTTAAATTAAGCTATATGGTATAACTAAAAAAAACAAATGTTATACTATATAATTTGTGATCTTATACCATTTCAATTAAGCTATATGGTATAACTAAAAAAAATCAAATGTTATACTATATAATTTGTGATCTTATACCATTTAACGTAATTGTATGGTATAACTCGTATTTCCATATGTTATACCATATAATGCATGATGTTATACCCTTATTTTTAACAGTGTATAAGATATTCTATGACACGTTTGCATATAGATGTAATGGTCATGTCGAGCTGTTAAGGTTCATTATGATAGCTGTTATGTCCGATAATAACATTCGGAAGTAAAAATCAAATTATATATCTTAGTAGTAGTGGGAAGGAGAATACAGTAAATGCGGGTATCAGAGTGGTTAAGTAATAAGATAGTTTTCTATCGGGTAGTTTGTTGAGGATGATTAAATCATAATAAGTTTGATATTATATGAAATGTTGTCAAGTAGGTCGAACGTAGGAAGGCATCGGATAACGGTTAGATAACATTATTTTCTTGGGTTTTCAAAGTAGTTTATTGATTATGTTATAAAGTTGTTTGTAGTGATATTTTAACAATAGAAGTTTATCGGTATAGTAGTTAGATTCTTGATAAGTTTACGGCATATTTTACGGTTAGTTATCAGTAGGTGAATTCATTTGATGATATGATGTATATTATATGATTCTTTATTATCGGTTATTAATGATGTTCGAGTTCAGTAGAAAACCACGGAATACTTGTATGTATGGGTATACGTTTAGTATGTAGGTATACCTAATAGTGTGTGCTTTATTAAAGTTTACTGTAAGTAATGTGTCGAAGGGCAGGGTATTGCATGTAGGGGCGCTGCAACATGGGAGACAGAGGGGGATATATTCCCCCACTTTAAAATCTAGGGGGACCTCCTATGTATTGTTCCCCCTACTTATACCACCAATTTATTTTGATTGGTTGGTCCCCTCTACTAACAAAATTGTTCCAGCGCCCCTAGTTGCATTCGAGGGCGACATTATTTAAATATATCAGTAATAATTGGGTAATATTAATGTTTGTGAAAATACAAGATTTTGTCAGTATTTGTCTGTTGGTCAAATATTTAGTATAATAATAAAATAATAATATACGAGTATTTTTAAGAGAATATTTTATTATTTATGTCGAATACTTTTCATTCATAAATTTGTATATTATTGAAAATAGTAGATTATAGGATTAAATATTATTCAAATTTAATTTAAATATAGGATATTACATTTTTTTTACTTCAACTTGGTTACTTTATTTGTCTAAATATAATTAATTCTAAATCTCTAGAGATCTAATCTATTTTATACATTTATGTATACTACTCCCTTTATATACATCATATTTAATGAGTTATTCAAATTAGAATTTATATTTATTCACATTCGCACTATATTTATTAATTAATAACTTTTCTTATAATATATATTATTACACAATATGATAACATATTTATTTGTAATCGATCATACCTCTTAATTAATATTTAAAAAATGAATATTAGAATCTATGTATATATATATTTATTTATTTTTATTTATATATAGTTTATTGACTACAAAAACACTGTGTGTCGTTATATAGGCTCGTTAGATAATAAAAAACAAAAACAAAAATAAATAGAAAACGAATAATAAACTAAAATAGAACGAATTACAATGACTTAAAATGTACATATATGTATACAGTTTACGTTTAAACAATGACATTGATGTAACACAACGGGTATCATAAGGAAGAGAATTCCAGCTTTTCGGAGCAATAACCGAGAAAGCTGATTCAGAGAATGCCAACGATGTAGATTATTGCACCAATTTCATGATGTGGCACTTCCGACTGGATCTGTTCGAACTTTGAATAGTAATGGATTGAGCTAAATATTCAGGAAATCCACGGTGTATAGCTATATATATATATATATATATATATATATATATATATATATATATATATATATGTATATATCCATCCATCCATCGGCTCCGAGGTTGCGGGTAAGGAGATGACCACTAGGTATAGTGGTTAGCTGCGAATAATCAATAAAAATCCTTAGAAAACTCAGGGAAAAATGGTTGATAACATTTGTAAAAGGTAACGTACTAGTTAGCAACGCGTGCATAGTTACGCGACGACATCAGAAGCAGGGTATTGCGTGTGACAAGATGTTTTACTATATATTTCTAAGAAGTTTTGTCTCAACAAAGTACTTAAATTATTGTAGAGAGTAACACTAGTATTTGTATGGAGTGACGACCGCATATAATGTTTATTTATTGAATCACACATATAATAATATCGGATACAAATGTATCCCTCAAGAAGTCATAGACTTGTACATGTTATAAATAACTGTGAGGAGCCCCGGACAATATAAAACAAATAGTAACATTTGTTGTCTTATGTTTTTATTTATCGTGTATTAAATTCTTGATAACACACAAGAGATAAACAAGAACTGACTGGAGTCGAACCCGGGACCTCTGGCTTACTATATTAAGCTATAGCTTTCGGTTGTCCCACTGAGCCATCGACCCCAGACATATGATCACAACAGCCATCGAAAGAAAATCATAACAAAACCAAACTCAATTCCATCCCGCATCGCTCGTCGCGCGGTTAAACAAGAAGCGTATAACAAATAACTATTGAGAAAACAGACTATCCTTCATTATTAAATTCAAAGACAAATTGTATAGTTTGATCACTAAATACTCAAATACTTCTAACATTATGGACAATACCAGAACTTATAACCTCGGCCGAGGTATATAAACATGATGTAATATACATATAAGAATATAGGTTAATTAACAATGATATACTCATTAAGGAACATGCAATAGGACATCGAAATTATTAACCTATTCAGCCTGTAAGAATAGTATTAACGCCGCCATTGGAGGAATTGGATTGCTTTTTAGTCCTCACGAATATAATGCAATGTATCTAGTGTGGATAACATAACATCTAGAATAATGATAACGAATTTCCATGGTAATCCACAGACAACAGTTATATCGGCTTACATTCCAACAAATGTTAACGAAGAACATGATACAGAAATATTTTATACATATCTGACGTCATTAATAAGGCTGATACCAAAGCATAATGCACTGATAATAGGAGGAGACTTTAATGCGCAGCTCCGGTGGATTAAAGTATTCATTTCATATACTATCAAATAGACATGGTATTATGCTAAAAGATTCTAATCCTAGAAAATAAACTATTATGCCTCGAAGTTCGACGTTGTAGGTAATATATATATATATATATATATACAGTATACAAAATATTTTATACTGTTTTAGAGTCAGTGATAAACTTGACTAAATTAAGATATTACTTTAATATTACAAGACTTATTTGAAATAAATAGGCAGATATGTAAAGTTACAATAATACGAATTAATAGAATTATAAAATAAAATATTCCTATTGGTTGATGTACACAATAGACAAATGTATTGTAACCAGGTATAGTAATGTATGTGTACGTTGACATCGAAGATAGTATTATTATATTCGTATTGTTAATATAACTAATAATTCTGGGAATAGAGGTATAGTTTATCGTGGAAGTGTTTATTTGTCGAAGGTCGACGTTAAACTCGCACTGCGATAATTATTTAGCCTGCTGTACTATGGACAATTATTTGTGCAATACATTCAAATCTAGATATCTCAGAATTCCGGCTAACTCGGATTTTTCCAAATTCGTGTTTGGTGTTGCACCTATGTAAATGCATGTATAAATAATTCGATAAATCAGATACTCTATATCTCAGATATATTTATTCGGTCCCGTGAATTCTGAAATATCGATAGCGAAATATAAGTTGCGCTTAATAGAGACCTTTAGATGTGATGACCTCTAGATGTGGCCAGTAGTCATTGACCACGCCTATATTTGTATGTATCTACTAAGAGTTGTAAACATATCTAGAGAGTAAGTTGATGGCTGTACATTAAGCTGGAGCGGCTCGGTAATTTTTGTTTGAAAATTGCTGCACTTTCTAGCATTTAATGTTTGGAGTATTTCTGTCACAATGGTATACTTTTTTTTATTTTATATGTAGTTTCGCCGTGCGCCAGAGCTTTTAAAAATACTTTAAAAATATGTTTCTATAGAAAAAATACCGCTATTACCTATATTGAAATCACATGATAATTACATTATAAACAACTAATTTTCAAATTTATATTCATTTTTATTATACTTTTTAACCACGAACCTTCTTACTAATACACCTTTTTATATTTTATATAACCCCAAACCATTTACTAAATGACAAATAACAACATATATGGATATAATCGGCTAATCTTACTGTATAAATAATAAATATAAAGATATTCGAATATGGGATATTGGTACTAAAATGAGATTTTATATATGTATGCTATTATAATAAAATTTATATAGTTGGAATGCTTATCAAATTCTATAATAGAAGTCATATCTTAGTTTTTTTTAATTTTTATTTAAAAAAAAGTTATGACCACAATTGTGAAAAAAAATTAGTAAAAATGTTAAATTTTGTAGATAGAAATTATGAATGTATTAATTTATTTATAATACATATTATAACATAACTTATTCAATAATGAATATTATATAATGAAATTAACATAATATATTTATTATAAATAAAGCTATCCAAATATTTATAGAAATAAAAAAAATATCAGTATTTCTGACCAATAAGGGGAAAATTGGGATTTTTTTAAAAATAATATTTTTGTTATCTAAAATTAATATAATTTATATTTTTACAAAGCTCTTTAAATTCTATAATATAAATTGTATCTTGGTTTTTACAAATTTACAAAAGAAAAAAAATGATAGAACAAACTAATAATTTAAAATTTATAAAAAAATAAGATAAAAATAAAATATATTTAAAAAAATTTCTAACGATTTAAATTCTTTAAAAAAACCCTATTAGTAATCCAGTCGATTGAAAAAAAAATGTTGTAATAGTGCGTAAACTTTTTTTTTTTCAAATATAAAATTTATCATATTTTTACCTTAAAATAGTGAATAAATAACCATATGGTATACTATACATTATTTTTTTTAAATTAATTCCATGTAATAGTACACTCATATACTTATGTATATATATTTATGTTTATATTTTATTATAAATAATTTTTTTTTAATTAAAATTAAAATATTTTGTATTTTTCCAAAATTTCCTGGAAAATCGAAAAAAAATATTGTACAAATATTATCTTATACAAAAATATATAATTCAAACTATAATTGCAGATAAAACTACAACAAAAAACCGAGCCGCTCCAGCTTACTGTACATAAATGAATGCATACTAGTGAATAATGACGGTCACAAGATTATGGTGGAATATATTTGCATACGTGAAGGGTAGTTATTATAATGAAATTATTTATCACATACAAATGTATATATATAGTGTATATATAGTGTATATATAGTGTATATAGAGTGTATATAGAGTGTATATTTATTTATTTTAATTTTTAAATGGTTTGTTGACTACAAAATCATGTGGTGGTTATGGGCTTCATAAGAAGCAAACAAACTAAAATAAATAGAATACAATAAAAATGAAGGAAAATGGTTACATTGTTAATAGGTGCGTGGAGAGTTTACATTTAAATAATGACAGAGATTTCAATCACCTAATGTCATATGGTAGAGTATTCCAGTATTTTGGAGCTATTATAGAGAAAGCAGATTCAGAGTGAGCAGAGAGAGTCGAGCGTGTCACAATTTTCATCGTGTGAAATTTCCTGCTATCTCGACTAAGGGTCTGAATACAGATCATGACTGCTAGATACTTAGGAGATCTAATATCTGCATACTAGTCTGTACCTGCAGATATACCTAAACTTAAGCCAGCCGAGTGATCGCATTAGAGTCGATATTGATACTATTGAATAGAACTTCAGTTTATAAAGGGTGCGTATAGCACATCGTTGTATCTTCTCAAGTTTAAGCATAAGATTTAGGGGTAGATTGCATAGAAGTGAGCAGCAGTATATGAGTCTACTGAAGATTAGCGAGTATATTATACTTTTAGTCATTGAAAAAGTCAATTTATTGCGTGATTTTCTAATGTTATAAAATAGTGAATATTTGGCATTGCGAATCATTATAGATATGTGGTCAGAGTAATCTAGGTGGGAGTTGATGGTAAAACCAAGAGTTGTTATGGATTGTGAGGTAGGAAGGGATAGTAGAAAGGGGTGGGTGATGATTAGGTGGTAGGTATGTCTGGAGAGAATTATGGTATCAGTGTTGGTCATATTAAGTGATAGGGATATAGAGTAGGGGAAATCTCCGATTACCGACTACTAAATGATTATGTGTAATAACTTATTCAATATTAAATATATTTATTTGAAATTTTGTAACATTATGGAAATGAATAATATGACTATTTTAAATTGTTGATATCATTATATTTACAAGAATAAACAGGGGTCGTTAATCGGATACATGTACCTAATATCGACCCTATTCTCCTATTAACGACCCCATATAATAATTGTGATATAAATAATTGTAGTATTATAATATCCAATAAAAATAGTAGATATACATAAATATAATTAATTATAACATTCACGCAATTATTTTGTATTGAATTTATGTTTTAATAGTAATATTAAATTTAAATTTAAACTTTATAGTAATTATATTAAAATAGTGTATTATTATTTAATATTTATGTATTAATCAGTATGTATATAATCAACTGGAATTATGAATCCTAAATATATATCAATGATACACAAACAACTTACAACATATTTTAAAGTAAAATAGGGATCTATTTTGATTGGATATTATAAATCACATGGGGTCGGTAGGTAATTTTGGTAATTTTGGTAATTATGGTAATTTAGGTGATCTGTAATAGGAAAATCATATGTGTTGCTATAATTAAGATATATTGGTTAATAGTTATTAAAATTAAATTATTTTTATTTGTATAGTTATAATCATTTTATTTATCTACAATATTATGCTCAGTATTAAGTTTTCTTTTAAATAATAAAGTAATTACAATGATTTAAAAAAAGTTATTATTCAAATATTTAAAAAGTAAAAACACAATATTACATTTTATCAAATGACAATTGTAGGCTTAAATATTTTGTAAAACAAAATAATTATTCATATTTATCATTAAATTACGAATAGTTCGTGTATATGTTATTTTTGTATATCTCTTATAGTTACTGTGATACGAGAGGGGGTCGGTAATCGGGGACTTTCCCCTATACATATAGAGTGTACATAGAGTGTATATAGAGTGTATATAGAGTATGTATAATATTAAATATAAAGTTAATTCGAAGTACCCATCATGGTTCTTCAGTTGTTCGTAATAGGAGAACCAATGCCGGATTTTAGAAAAAACAACTTTTATTGATTCGTCGTAAAGAATATTAAAGGTTATTTATTAATTTCTCTTATTAAATCATCAATAACTCATTGGTTTCACAATGTTGATTTTCGATCAAATAATAGAGTAAAATATAGTCCGTTAATAATATATATATATATATATATATATATATATATATATATTAATACTCTATATAATGATAATAGCGTATTAATATCGTCAACATTAATATTTATTAATACAAATTCGAAACTTTCACTCAACACGAGACCTAAGCGCGCGTGTGTGTTATATTAGGTTGTTGACCATATTCACTGAGAAGTGAGCGGTGTTGGCGGGGTCTTCGTCATCTTCTTCTCCGAGAGCTACTAACAATAGATAACATAACAGCTTTATTTATGTATTAAATATATATATATATATATTTATTTATTTTTTATTTATTTAATTTGAATCAGACATGCATAACAGAGGTCCATAGAATATACAATAATTAAAACTAACAACAATTAAACGAAAACGAAATCTAAAATATTATCTAAATACAGATTTATACCATAAGGTAAATAGTTGCGAAGGGCACAAGATATTATAATAATAAAGTTGAATAATTAACGAATTACGAGAATTTCGTATACGTTGATAAAGTGAATTATATGATTTACGTAGTTTAATTGTTAAATTATTAACATTATCATATAAAAACATCAATGACGCGCTATTTCGACGCTTATATTTCATCACTATACGATATGCGTTATTATATGCTACCTTAATTTTTTGCATGTTGGCCCTATTCGGTAACCATATACTACTAAGGTAGATATTTGAAACAAACGATTTAAATAGAATAATCTTAGTAGCTTTAGAGCAATGGCTAAAATTATTCGCTATCATATAGCTTTGTTTATATAGCTGTTTGATATTATTATATATATCAATATCATCAGACAAGTCTTCTGATATCCAATGTCCAAGATATTTATACGCTTTAACAACATTCAAAAGTGTATTACCTATGTATAACTTTACTGGATTATGTATAGATGAACCATAATAGATAGGCAAAATGACAGATTTATCTATATTATATGTTATGAAGTTATGGCCAGCGAACTCTTCACAACAATTTATCAATAATTGCAGACCCTTCAGTGATGGTGAGAATAGAGCTGTATCGTCAGCATAGCATAAATTATTAATTATCTTCCCATTTAAACAATATCCTGATTTTATTTGATTTAATTTCACAATCATAGGATTGGTATAAATATTGAATAGTAAAGGTGAAAGAATTCCTCCTTGACGGACACCATTCGAAACTGGGAAGCTATTTGATGTATTATCACCCCACTTAATATAGATTCTCTGATTTCTGTACCAATAATTTAAAAAATTTATTATATAAGATGGAACATTATTATCTTTTAATCTATGAAATAAAATATTGTGATTAATTTTGTCAAAAGCTTTAGATGCATCTAGAAAAGCTACAAATATATTGGTATTGTTATTATAGTAATCTTTTAAGTATTGCTTAAGTGCAAAAACACACATTTCGGTTCCAAGGTTTTTTTTAAATCCAAATTGATTATCAAGAGTAACCAATAAAGAAGATATTCTATTATATATCACCTTTTCAATTAGCTTACAAATAATATTGGATATACATATAGGACGATAGTTAGAAGAGTCATTCGATCTTTTATTTTTGTTTTTAATTATTGGTAGAATATAGGATAATATTAACTTTTTTGGAAAATAGGAGTGATGTAACATGTTATTAATGAGTAATACTATGACTTGGATAATAAGACTATTTGAATTAGAAATATGTTCTATGGAAATTCCATCAGGACCTACAGATTTACCACCTTTAATGGAATCTATAATAGATGAAATCTCAACCGTATTTGTATAAACAATTTCATTAACATTAATTTTATTATATGGGTACGGAATAGAATTAGTACTGTTAAAAATATCATTAAAATTATCAAACCAGAATTTAGTAACATCAGCTATACCATGTGCATTCTCAATGTTATTAGGAATAGAAGATTTTTTTTTCAAATTATTTGAAATTAATTTCCAAAAATTATTTCGATCACTGATTATATTTAAGGCAATATTATCAGCTTCTATTTGTTTACATAACAATTTACTATGGCGTAATTCATATTTAAAATGTTTTCTTGCATTAACCATATTGTCATAACATATTCCAGCTAGAGGTTTTTTATTTTGTATCCAAGTTAAATAATATGATCGGGCAATACAATGTTTTTCCTTAACAATACTATTCCATTCCGAACGAGCGTATTTACTATTATTAGATTCAAAACATATATCTTTAGAACATTTTAATAGTATATTTATTAACGAATTATATAAATATTCAGAGTAATTATGATTAATATCAAAGGAGTATATATGATTTATTAATATACATAATTCTACTTTAGTGTCAATATTGTATTTTAAAATTTGATTCCTATTCAGTCTATTCCATTTAATTATTTTATGAGTTACACATTTGTTAAATAATGATCTAGGGACATTATTCTGTCTAATCACAACAACTAGAGGATGATGATCAGAAATTATAAAATCGTAATCAATTTTAATATCAATTATAGATGTATGCATATTATGCGTAGATAAAATATGGTCTAACCAAGAACAAGATTTCCACGCGGAACTAACGCACGTATAGCTATCAGAGTTTAGAATAATTTTATCAGACATGACAATATTTGTATCTGTGCAATATTTAAGTAAAATATTACTAAATTTTGAATTATGGTTAGAGATATTAGAGTTAAAATATCCAATTATACAAAAATTTGATGTATTTAATAATTCACAATATAAAAATAGTTTAACAAGACGATCTTCAAATAAATCAATATTATTTGGACTCTCATAAGGTAAATATATATTAATAATATAGAAATCAAATAGTCTAATACATATAAGCCAATCATAAGTAGAGTTCACTATTGTAACATGTTTATCTAGGACTTTCTTCCACATAAAACCAACACCACCAAAGGGTCTGCCAATTCTCAACTTAGTATTATCAAAAGAAGCATTGCCATAACCACAATATTGTGGATTGTTAGTATTAAATATAGAACATTCCTCAGAGGGAAGCCAATGTTCCTGAAAACAAAATAAATCAATAGTAGGATAACTATTTAAAATAAAATTAACCTTGTTTTTAAAACCATTACAGTTTAAGGAAACTAAGTTTAATTTGTCACTACTATTCATTATCAATTAGTTGGATTAACATTAACATTAATATTATTGTCAATATTCGTTTTATTTATTTTATTATAAAATCGTTTTATCAATATACCACTAGGCCACCTATTACAGTTGTACATATCTTGAACATTATCAATCATCAGACTTACCTTAAATGAAGATACAAAGTGACGCGAAGTAATTATTTTCTTTTATATATATATATATATATATATATATATATATATATATATATATATATATATATATATAAATATAAATATATAAAAGTATATATTATGAATACAATATAAAAAATGGTATCCCAAAATAGTATTATATTAGGGTACACTTTTTATATGTGTTTAGGTGAACATATATCTATATATGATCGTTAATTAACATCTCGTAATATATAAAACGGTTGATGATTCGAGAACTTGATAGATATTCGATTTCCTTATAAGGATATAAATAACTAAACCTGAGGTATGGTCTACGGATGCGTGCCTAGATTTCGTAAACTTGGCCGTCCTGACCATCCTACCGGGAGTTTCGTTGATAACCCTCTTTTTAGAATTCTTAGTGGAATTCACACACAATCTAAAACCACGTAAAATATATCAGAGCATGGATAGACGACAATTTATAATACTAATTTTAATCTAATAATACTAATTTTAATATATATATATATATATATATATATAAAGCGTCAAATTAAAATTTCACAAATTATGTGTTAGCAGACTTACTGTACTCCTTGATAACGTGCATAGTAAATATTCCTGTGCGACCACGTCGCGGGTTCCCGTGTGAACACCAAATAGTTAGTGCTTAGTCACTAGTGGTAACTTACTTATCGGGCGTGTGTTTTTCAACTGCGATAGACGAATTTTAGTTTCGTTTGTTTTTCGAGATGTGTTCATAAATAAGTGATTTAAACTGGCGTAGTATCGTCATTCACCACAAAGTCATAATCATATAATATATGTATACATATTATTATAATAATTATTATTATTATTTATTATTCATTATTTGTCGCAGAGTAAATATATATATATATATATATATATATATATATATATAATAACATGCTTGTAATCCATAGTAGAGTGGGACAAATTCCAAATATACACCCGATCAGAATGAGTGAATAAAAAAAGAATTTTCTTTCGTAGATGCTCATAAATAAGTCTGATATCATTTCTAGTTGGTTAGTAAATGTAATGTAGGTGATGATACGAAATTTATCTATATATAGATAAATATATATATATATACACCTAAAAAATGCATATTTATAATAGCATAACATATGTAATTATGACATATTATTAATATGATTATTAATACAATGTATAGATACAATTTGTATTATATATAATACAAATAAATTTGTATATTATATTTGTAATATATAATATAGATATACAGTAGAATCTAAAATAGTGTATTCTAAAATATGCAAACATAGTCGTATGCATTACTTATGATAAGGGCAAGTAAGCAATAATTAAAGTTACGCCCAATTATAAGTATTGCTATATATAGCAATACTTATAATGCTATAGTATATATAGTATATATATAGCATATATTCTATATATATATATATATATATATATATATATATATATATATATATAAAGCCTAATTTATATTATCAAAGATAAGAGATATACTATAGGGTAAAGTAACCGAAACGGACACTCTCGGTATCTCAGAAACCATAAATCCTACAAAAAAATGTAATTTAATACAATATTCGAATTATATAAATAGTCTAAAAAAGTATTTTTTTATTTTTTAATTATTCAAAATATTGCTGATATATCCAATAAACTGATTTTTTTATTACGTTTTTAAATTTATGAAAAAAATTTCAACTTAAAACCTTCTCAAGAATATACACATGAATCTATATAAAACATAACAACATATTATAAACTAAGGCATTCTAAACATTATATACATAATTTCTTTATTTGTTATCACATATTCATAAAGTTATAAGCATATATAGAGGTCATATAAGTTCCACAATAAATTATTCATAACATTAATTATAAATAATGTAATTGTAATTTGTCTGATTGATTCATCAATAATATATAGTTTATCTAGTGATATACAGGGTGCCCGTATTCGGATATGGGTACCGAATACGGATAACCCTGTTATCTATGGAATTAAAAGATTAAATAAAATTATAAAATCACAATAATATCTATAATCATATAATATTAATATATTGTAATTTTTGAATAACAATAATGAGTCATGGTAAGACAATGTATTGTTAAAGTGTCCGTATTAGGTTACTTTCTCCTATGCATCATACACACAAATATTGTAATCGAACATCATTTATACTGGCAATTTCCTATGTCTCATATAACGGTAAGTTCATATTGGTCATTAATATTGATAAAATTACTTTTTAACATTATCTTCCATTTTTGTATGATGTTAATAAACGAACAATAATATTTGTCTATAATATTATTAATGAATATTAATATACACTGTACTCGATGAGTATATTTATTATTTTGATATTATATATGTGTTAAATATTATTAATTGTAATTTAAGGCCAACAGAGAGAGAGAAAACAGGTTATAATGAATGTTAGTAAATATAATGAAACTTATTAAACGATTAGTATATTATGATTAGTTAAATATGTGTTTATTTGTTTAATTTGCCTTAAGGGGATCTGGCATATACAACGCAATTTGCTAATGTTGTGTATAAATAGATAGGAAAAACATAGATCCACTAAAAAAAATATAACTTATATTCTATTCATTAAATTGACATATTTGTTTGTATTATATTCATAAAATATACATGCATAGGAAAATAGAAAGTTATTTTTAATATTATTATTTATTATATTATATATATCTAAATTAAAAATTATCAATAATAAAAGTATGGTATTTCTATAACAATTATCATGTTATACAATGACTACTATACATTTTATAAAATATCTTTCTATTTTACTATTCACATAATTAAATTCTATTAAGCAAAAAAAGATTATATTATTATTATTAGATTAGTTTTTATGTTCTATATGTTTGAATGCACATACCTAGCGAGAAATAATTATTCTGTGAAAACAAATTTGAAGTTTGACAGCATAAAAATGTAATATTGAATAGTATATAGTATAGAATTATCTTATCGTCAAAAAACACATTTTTATGCAATTTCTAGACTGAATTCATGTATAATTTTTTACAGATTATAAAAAACACTAAAATAAGTATTATGGAATAAAAAAAAATATGAAAAAAAATATGAATTAGCTTCAATTTAAATATGCTGATAATATTTTTACAAATATTTTTTCTATTTGTAATATATTAATAATATATTTAAATATATTTAAAATATATAACATATATTTAAAAGGTTTTTACATGCGCACAACTACCCCTTTTCACCGTATACCTAGGTATACCTTTCAATCCCGTATATATTAAATATATTTATTTTATATTAATTTAAAAGTGTATATTACCTACAATATTGACTGGTGTGTCAGTCTTATCTTTATTTTCTTTGGCATCTGTTACATCTTTCTCGAACCTGTCCAGCACGTAATAGTTCATATTATGTGTGATACACCCGGTATTGTTTACAATTTGTGTACCTTGTTTATAGACAATAGTACATTATTATTTGTAATAATATCAATACGAGTATATAAGATTATTATTATATATATATATATATATATATATAATATTAATATTAATAGTAATTAGTATGCTAACATAATACTTGGTTTAATGTGTGTGTACGCAAAGGCATAGGCATATCGAATAGCTTGTCAAGTCGTTCACACATTTAAGTTTAGGAGGAGAAAAATCTAACATCTACTAAAAAAACTAATTGAAATAATACAAATAAAATGTAAATAAATTTTTTTAAATAATTTGTATATTAAAATGATTAAATTCAAATAAATGTATTATCTAATACTAGTATTAATGACGTAAATTCATACAACAGATTATAATTATACAAATAAAATGTAGAACTTGTATAATTATCAGAAATTTCTAAACGAAACCATGATCACAATATAGTTTCAACTTTATGAATATAACCTAATATATATATATATATATATATATATATATATATATATATATATATATATATATTCGTGGTGATAATATGAGTAAACATAAATATGTATAATATATTGGCAAAATATATTAATACCCTATATAAAGTGGATAGTATATATATATATATTGGATAAATACACTATTCATAGTATCCATGGATAATAATGTCGCATATAAGTTATATAATATAACAAATAAACTATAGTTATTATATATATATATAAAACTAATATATTATGTATTCTTATTTTAGTAATTACATTACTGTAATATAAAAATAACTAATTAAATGAATATATAAATTTAACAATGATAATAAATTTAAAAAAAACTCAAAATCTATACCATAAAAAAATGTATAAAATAAATATATTAAAAATACTTTAAAAATAAATATATTAAGAATATTAAGAATATAAAATAAATCTATAGCTTTAGGTTTAGCTTCAGCTATATATCTATATGGCGCTTCGAACCTTTACACGAGTTAAAATAAAAAGTGTATGGAACATCGTTGTATAACGCTTCCGTGTGTTCCTTACTATATTCGCCGGTACCTGTAGGTGATGAGGTCATAGTTAACTGTAAAACGGTTCATTGTTAACACATATTGATACTGATGTTATCGTATGTTAACAGGGTGTAAGGGACATTAGAGCCATATATGTTTCAAATTAAATATTCATATAAGTTCCTGGATGAGAGGATGAAAGGATTCCACCAAATGAAATAACAATAATAATAACCATAACAATAATTTGTTAATAATTATTTCTGCCAATATGTTATAATTTATTTGATTAGGCAGTATTCGACCAGACATGTACCATAATGTTTATATATGGTACATGCAATATATGTGTATATGTATATATATATATATATATATATATAATATATTATATATATATATATATATATATATATATATTTATATAAATATTCATAATAAAGTATAATTAGATATATTAGTATAACAAATAATATTAAATACAATTAAACGCAGTACATTAAGCCTGTTTATTAATAATTAATTGAATAAAATAAAACAAAAGTAATGAAGCTTCGTCAACTCTTTAACGTTTAACATATAGAGATATGAATAATAACATTGAGGAGATATCAAATATTTATAAACTTCGAACTAACTTAAAACAATGTTGTTGTTGTTATAAATATATATATATATATATATATATATATATATATATATATATATATATATATACTATAACTGCCTGTGTGGCTCAATAACTGCCTGTGTAGCTCATTGGCTAAGGCGTCAGACACACAAGCAGTAGGAAACGGGTTCGACCCTCGTCCGGACCATTAATTAATTTTATAAAATGGGTCTTAAAATATTATTTAGAAGTGATCTTATATAATTGTGTATAAATAAATGATCGGCTCTCGTTAAAACCATGGATGCCTTAACATGAGAGCGGCTTCGAAGGGACATTAGAGCCATATATGGTTATAAGTGAAAACTTCATCTAAGTTCCTGGATGGGATGAAAGGACTCCACCAAATAAAAATAATAAATAACAAATAACATATATATATTACATGTACCATATATTAAAATTATATATAATATATATAACCTAATATGCATGTTTGTTCATCTTTATTATAATAAAAACCGTAACAAACTCTAGTTTTACATGCTGATCTGCATCTTCTAGCAGTGGTTGGGGGTAAGATACATAAACCTCTATCTGTGTTCACTGGCTGAACAATTGATTTTTTCTTAGAGAAACCTAGCAGATGTTTAATTTGATGTTAATTTAGTTGTATTATATTAGTTATAATTATTATATTAAATATGATAGTTATTTTAGTTATATATATATATATATATAACTCAGAATGTGTATCAAACTGATGGGTAGAAATAAAACTATTATTAAATGCATACAATACTACTATAATAATATACTTATATATGATTATAACTTAATCTTCTTCTTTATTTGATATTTTCTCAAGATATAATAATAATAATAATAATAATAATAATAATAATAATAATAATAATAATAATAATAATAATAATAATAATAATAATAATAATAATAATAATAATAATAATAATAATAATAATAATAATAATAATAATAATAATAATAATAATAATAATAATAATAATAATAATAATAATAATAATAATAATAATAATAATAATAATAATAATAATAATAATAATAATAATAATAATAATAATAATAATAATAATAATAATAATAATAATAATAATAATAATAATTGTGTATAATAATCTAGATATTGAAACTGTCCATTCACAATCATTAAACTGTTTTAAATCACGTATTATCAAAATTAATTTCAAAAATTGCCTATAAATTATGAGACTTACTATCTCATCATTATTTATGTTTATTATTATAATATATATATATATATATATATGTGTGTGTGTGTGTGTGTGTGTAATGCATATTATGTATATATTTATATTACTTATTTTCCGGTACATATATTTCGTCGTATTATGTTAATGATTTATTAGTATTCTATTTTTACCTCCTTAAATTCTTCCGCCTTGCCGTGGTGAGGAGGCTTGCGTACTCTAATGAACTAGGTAACTATGGTGATGAGGATTTATTCCTTGGTAGCTTCAAGCATATCACACAGGTCTAAAGCGAAGAGTCAGACTAAATGGAAGAAGAAGACAAGCATTGTATGTGGGTTCTTGTATTAATACGATAGCGATGAATTATTGACTTTCTCCACGGTATCATATGGTTCGCTTTGTACGACTGTACATTAGGAAATCGCCCAAAACTGGGAACCACGTCATTAGTAGATGTAGCGATCGCTAATGTATCCAGCAAACGAAAACTCAACTATGCAAATCACAACCAACAGCACCAGGGTTAAAGCCCCTGCCAACAACAACACCATACTCATCAACGGAGCAGATAATAATAATATCTACAATGACAGGACACTTTTAAAGCCGAAAGGAGGGAGCGTTCTCGACAGCAAAGTTTCATGCAGTAAACTGCTTAGTTGAAAGCAGTCTATAAAAATAGCAACAATGAACGTAAGAACAATCAGGATGTAAGACAGAAAGAATGAATTAATATATAACGCATCCAAAAAAGGCATTAACATACTAGGAATAGTAGATCATAAAATATGCCATGACGACACTATAAAATACGAAAGAATTGATAAACATACATTGATTACAACATATGCATGGAGAAACCAAAATCGGCTGTATCGACAAAATATTATTATAAGAATTTTGCATCACGTGTATCGACATTATGAAAATATTACACATTTGTAGCATATATGCTAGTCGGTAGCATAACTATGGTGGCATACTATAGTATAGTTTACATACTATAGTATAGTATAGTATAGTATAGTACTATATATAGTATGTATGGTACATAACGTAACGCATCTATAGTTCTAGATAACTGTCCCACACACGTTGCTCAACTCACGAACACCAACATATGTATGCTACATCCGGGAACAACATCGAGGACGCAACCGATGGACATGGGTGTCATAGCCAATTTTAAATATCATTACAGATCAAGTATCGTTAAGAAGAATCTAATAGATATAAGTTGTTCTACGGAGACAAATATTGATGTATTAATGGCATATGATTTTATCGTTAATGCATGGAATAATGTTACTCGTGTATTCAACATCGCTTTAAAAAATGTAATTTTATAAATATTGATGACGATGATGAACATACCGTTACATATGACGTAGACGAGAGACATCCATATGATATTCTAAATTTAGACGATGTTCGAATACCAGCTTTATTTTCCGTTTAAGATAACAATTATGTGAATATTTCTTGTAAGAGTCTTTCATGTAGTCCTACTGATTATATCACTGTAGAATCTGTTATTATTTCATACGATACTAATATTTTATCAATATCACATATTATTTCTAATATAAATGACGAAGATGAGTGTGAATGCGATGATGATACATATGAATCCATTAGTATTAAATCTACACCCGATATTCTTGATATGATAAACGATGTTCAATAATATATATATCTATTAATAATATCGACAACTCTGAAATATTGTGTCAGCAATTATTTAATATTAAATCACATATTGAAAATTATTTCCTATCAAAGTTAATAACTACTAAATAAAGACAGATTACTAATTATTTTAGTTAATTATTAAAAGTATACTTTATTTAATTTAATTTATTAACTATATAATTATATATAATTTATATTAGTGTAATTATTAATAGTATTAATGTATACATAATTAACGATATAATCGCTATTAAGGGTAGCATATATTTGATATTTGATAATATAAATACATATTCTATTAAATGGGCGTAATTTTAATTTAGCCACGCCTTTAACATACGTCCCGACATACGGATGTATCGACATATATTCGGATTTCCTGGAATGTCGATACAAGCGGCTTTTACTGTATATATATACTGTGTATACTATATATACTTTGTCTATAAACTAAATTCATTAATTCATATATATATATATATATATATATATATATATATATATATATATATATATATATACAAATATCAATGCATTGTGGTAACGGGAATACCTATTTTATTGTTAAGTTTCATATGTTTATCTGATTGATAATTATCTTATATATTATAATATATGAATATGTATATGAATATTCTTAATAAAAATTAATAATTAACTTAATTAAGCGATAGCTAATCATGAATCGTATACTATTCGTGATCTATTTCATTGAAGAATATTTCTTTAATAGGTCGTTCACATCGACTCATTTTACCTCCGTTTTTTTAGGTTCGTAAATATGATTTTGTATAGTTTAGCATTCACGTTGAATCAGATAAATTAGCTCAGACAAAAATAGTTGTCAATTAAAATTAAAGAACGAATAATGTTTATATTTAAAATAACTGTTAATAAAATAATTGGTACGGTTATAGATGATTCATAGTATAACTAATATGATGATTATATAATTACTATAGTCATACTATAACTTATATATATATGCGTATACTTATATATGTATATATATATATATACAATGTATATATATATATATATATATATATATATATATATATATATATATATATGTATAAATGTGAACTATTTAAATGATAATAATATGTTTAAATATTTGTTTGATAAGCACAACTATTATATAATATATTATATATATGAACATTATTATGAGCGTGACGAATTCGTCATTCCGGTTTATTAAACATGATCGGCAAATATGACTAATAGTTTAATACGATTAGTACATATAGATATTCACTTCTATTTACACATACATTATAAGTCATACATTGATATTACATATATATATATACATATATACATATATACATATATATATATATATATATATATATATATATATATATTTAATTGAGTGATTGAAAGTTTATTTAAACACTTACATAAATCATAAATGATTTCTCCAAAATGTATATATATAGAATACAAATAATAAAAGTAGGTAAAACAATAAATACATTTAATAATAATACAATAGAATAAACCGTACAGAAATTAATAAATAAAATAATAATGACAAACAATATTAGTATTACATATTTCCACCTGAGATCAATTATTGTATATATTTCATGACTTTTTGTATGCGATTTTATGGATCTAGTATAGGGTGCACCCATGGGAATTCCATAGTCTTGGACCAATATAACTGAGTTCCCGAGTATTAATTTTTGACGGATGGAGAATAGGGGTATATAGAAGATGAGATGGATACAATATATATATATATATATATATATATATATATATATACATTGTATACGTTATAAATAATAACAATTAGTATTACATTATAAATAATAACAATATATTTATTGTAATATAATGAACAATTTATTATAATTTCTTTATAATATGACATTTTTTATAAATTATATCAAAAATTTCAATAATAAGTAATGGAAAAGTATCCGAATACAGACAGTGCCCGATTACTTAAACTCTTGGAATCTCAGAAATCATGAATCCTACAAAAAATATTCATATGAATAAAATATTCATAATTATATATAAATCTAAATAAGTTTTTTTAATTAGTTAATTATTTAACATAATGCTATTATATCCAATAAACTGATATTAGTATTATGTTTTTAAATTTATAAAAAAAATTGTCAACTTAAACCTTCTAAACACGTAAAAATGTATTAATTTAAAATATAACAATATATTATTAATTACTAAAGTATTCTAAATATTAAATATATAATTTCTATATTTATTATCAAATATTAATTAAGTTATAGGCATATATCTAGAAGTCATATAAGTCTCAAATACGGACACTCTAAATGTATTAATACGGACATCCTATGACCAATCAGCGCCCAACGTACGAACTATTATAGTTATATAATTATAATATGATATCATAAAAATCGAATGCATTATAATATTAATACCACCGATGAATTCATCGCTTAAGCTTAAGCTACATCTAATAATTTAATTATTTAGATACTTTACGTGTAATTAGTAATTAATAAAACAGTTAAAATTAATAAATTAATTACATTATTCATAAAATTAATTATTAAGTTGTACCTATAGGTATATATTATAGATTATAGATTATAATGCAATTTTAATTTGTTGTATTGGTTAATCAATAATATATAATATATCCTAGCGATATATATATATATATATATATATATATATCCTATAGGATTATAATATAAGGTTTCCTTATTCGAACATGGATACCGAATATGGACACCCCACTTATCTATTGAATACAAATATTGAATACAATTTTAAAATAAAAATAATATCTATAATCATATAATATAAATATACTGTAATTTTGAATAACATTATTATTCATAAAATTGTAAGACGATTTACTGTTAAATTGTCCGTATTAGGTTACCCCTATATATTTCCCCTATATGGAATATATATATAATAGGATATAATAGGATATAAATATATATATATATATATATATATATATATATATATAATATGTACTATTATAAATATAGTACTATATATAATACATTAATAAGTATCTAACAATTTCGTTTGGTTTGAGAATTGCTTATTGAAATCAATCCTAAAAAGTGTACATATTATATCTATAAAAATATATATTTATTAAATATAATTATATTACATATCGAATTATATACATTTAACTATATCAGTGTATCACGGCGATATAAATATACTAATGAATATAAATTAAATCATATATTTTAACTATGAGTATTGGTAAATGTAAATAATAAATATGTAATATGTATTACTAAGTAGGTTTATATTTATTATTACTAACCTATACTATAGTATTTTATGTTATACTATTTATAGTATTATTAGTATATAAATAAAAAATGTCACGTGACTGATAAGTTACGCAGCTGGTTATGATATAGCCCTTAATCTTAACATCAACCTTAACCCTTAAACAATGTATACATAATACCACAATACCACAATTGACTATAGTCAATTGTTATCATTGTGGTATTATTATGTCACATTAAACATTGTATTATTCGATATTGTTTACACTATACTAAATGTGTAATGATTAATATTATAAACTATTAAACGGTGAATAATATTCGTTTTCCGCATTGTTAATGTATATATATATACATATATATGGGTGTCTGTGTATTTTGTATGTATATTTTGTGTATGTAGGTGTGAATATGTGTATGTTAGTTTATTTATTTAGAAATATATATATATATATATATATATATATATATATTTATATATATATATATTGTATATTATCTATATACTTTTTTTATAAACTAACCACAAAAATAAAAATATAGAATCAGATAATGTATCGGAAACATCATGTACTATCTAATTCAACTAATATAATATATTTTAATACCATTAGCAAATATATTGATATTAGTAAATTTAAACACGTGAGATTTAAAATTTAAAATTTAATATAATAATAAATACTTTCGTAATAAATACCGTACAGTTACACATTACGTAATGTGTTTACCTAGAATACAAATGCGTAACCAAATATTGAGTATAAAGTATAATATGGTATAAAGTACAATATAGTATAAAGTACAATATAGTATAAAGTACAATATAGTATAAAGTTCAATATAGTATAAAGTACAATATAGTATAAAGTACAATATAGTATAAAGTACAATATTGAATATAAATTAGTATTTGGTTATTATATTTAGTCAACATCAAGTAATAATGTATACATATAAATTCTATTGTTGAGCTAAATTGTATGTATATTTACGAATTCAAATATATAATAATATCAGAATGTTTAGGCATGACTATAGTAAATGAAGAAGTGCCATTCTTATCTAGTCGTTTACCCGTTTAACTTTACTAAAGAACATTTATGAGGAGAAAAGTATAGTAAAAGTAATATTAAAATAAATAAAATTTAAAGATTTAAAGTTAGTAAAAGTTATATATAAAAGAACAAAATTGTCGATACAAATTTAATTATTTAGTTTTCAATTAGAATAATACATTTATAAAATAATCAGAAATATTAAATTATTAAATTTATATCCAGAATAGCCTACAATAATTGAAAATAATGAGGATAGATGGTGTATCAACTTCGGGGATATGGGTGCGTCAAGTCCAATTCCGTAGAAATAATATTTATTTCAAAAATAAGAACACTGTCAATTCTTGCCCCTCACTATAAGTATATCTTTTTCCTCGATACGTATCATAGCCATAATAACACACAAAAATCAGACACACAGTCATACAAAAATACAATATAAAATAGAGTTAACTTTATTAAATGTGTTATTCTAATAGATTACTTTTTATAATGGTAATATTGTATTGTAAATACGATTAAAATCGATAGAATAATTTGTTTCAAACTCCTCATAATGTATTCATCATGTAATGAATAACATTTAAAGTAATACATATAAAATAAAATAAATAAAATAAAATAAAATACGTAAAACAAAAAAAATTAATAATTCGACAAAACGTAAATAAATATATAGTTTAAAATACACAATTAATACACAATAATAATCCAATACGTAATAACAAATATTTGTGTAAGTAATACTCTAAATTATATTTAATTAGTATACAAATTTATTTTCAATTATTTTAGAATATTTCAAAAGTTAAAATTTTCATAATTTTATATTTTGTCAAAAGAATGTATAACGAGTAAAATATTTTTGTTAATTTATATTATGTCAAAAAAATTTAAAAAAAAGTAAACCAAAAAGTGATTAATTTTGTATAATATTTGTTATAATAAGTCAAGAGTGTAATTTTATATTATGTTAAAACAACATGATAATGTTTTTGGAATTTTATATTATGTCAACAAATATATATAACCAACATAAATATAAAAGGCATTGGTCAATTAATATAAATGAAATAAAAATAATTTAAAAAATAATAAATATCATTAGTTATCTATTTTATCAAGTTAGATATTAATAAAAGTTTATTGTCGTCATGAAAATATATCAAAACATTTTTTATAATTAGTACTAAATGCATATATACTATTTTTAATTCTTAAATATTTTGTTAAATTGTTCCAGAACTAGATAAATAAAAAAGTTGTTTTGGGTTCTAAGTCTAATTCTATGAAATAGAATCATAAGCCTTAACCTTGAATAGATTATGTAAGTTACTTGCAGATATATATATATATATATTAACATATAATATAGATAATAATATTAATGTTGATAACTATAGTTATTAATAATAGTAATCATTTGTTATAAAATGAGTTTATTTATAATAACCATTATAAATAAATATGTACAAATATTATATTAGATTGTACTTATAGTGCTCGGGTTAGGCATATGCAAACCAGAAGAATATTTATTTGTATATTTAAAAATATGGATTTAATTATATTCAAAAGTAAACACATTAATATTTTGTATGTGTCTCACAGACATTCTGGTTACAATTTATAATTATAATAATTATTTAAATATATATATATAAAAATGGCTTCGAAATCTGATGTTTTTGCAAAAATATACACTACGATTATAGGCGAAATAGCTCCCCCAGCAAATCTGATATTTTTGGCAAAAACATCAGATTTCGAAGCCATTTTTATATATATATATATTTAAATAATTATTATAATTTCCCCCCCACCACTAAATATATTAGACTATATTATATAACAATTTTTAAAAACATATCATTGTCAACTTTATTTAGTGATTTATAATATATAATTAAATGGTATACAATCTTGAATCCTGGCATACGAAGCTATAAGTTAGAGTTACGTTCTCCAATGTTAAAGCATATTTTCAACAATTTCATAACAACTTTTTTATTTACTATTACATTATAATCAAATTTGTATACATAATGGATAATTTTACTATACATAACTGTAATAAAATGTAATAATGTTGTTATGTTGCCAATTTATATATTTATTTTTTTAATAATAATACAAAACTTTAAATTTCAATTTCACGCCCAATTTTGTAGCTACGCTAACACATATTTGTATTTGAAGATCTAACATAATAATATACGTATACGTTATACATTATATATAATAAAGTGTGTAATGTACACTGTTAAAAATAATGGTACTTTATTGAGCTTTAAAATGTGGAATACCCTTAAAAATGTCAAATACCATTAAATATAAACAATATATTTTACGATGGTATTTAAATTTTCAGAGTGTGGAATACCTCTAGTTTAATGGTATTTATATTTTTATAATGTGGAATACCCTTAAAAATGTCAAATACCATTAAATATAAACAATATATTATATGATGGTATTTAAATTGTCAGTGTGTGGAATACCTCTAGTTTAATGGTATTTATATTTGTATTGTGTGGAATACCTCTAGTTTTATGTGAATTACCCACACCTATATGATTATCACAAATCTGCTACCTATACTTATACAAAACATATATAAGTATTATTTAAACTATAATGTTAACTTAAATATAATATGGTCGACAATTAATTTGAAGTAATCGCACATTTTATGAGTTATGAAAGATGTAAACCTAGAAAGGATTAGAATGTAATGATAAAATGCTACAAAATAATCAATACCTAATTTTATTATTATTTAATTTATCATAGTAAGATCCCAAGGAACCAAAAGTGGATTATATTTATATACAAATGGTTGCATACTATAGTGCAATGGCAACCAATAGTTGCGTATAATAGTGCGTGGAAACCATAGTTCCTAATAGTAGTGCAAAATATCCATATGGCAACTAATATATATCATATATCATATTTTTTAGTACCAATAGTTGCGTATAATAGTGCCTGGAAACTATAGTTCCTAATAGTGGTGCAACATATTCATATGGCAACTAATATATATCATATATCATATTTTTAAGTATCTATGCTACATATCATAGAGTTAGAGAGAATATCCCTTTATCTATGCTACAGATGTATAATTAATTTATAATATATAACTATATATATAATATTATAAATGCTACTTAGTTATTAGTTATATATATATATATACTTACTTACTTAGTTACTTTGTCCCGTGACGTCGCCATCGTAGGGGGAACACATGATAATGAATAGCACAACTTTCTCCATTTCGAACGATCTTTTGCAATATCTAAAAGTTGCCTAAGAGAAAGATGGGAAAATTCGAATATATCATTCATCCAATTTCTTTTAGGTCTTCCTCTTTTCCTCTCACCTTCGACATATCCATGAAGAATAGTATTAGCTAACGAATCGTGACGAGTTATATGTCCGAATTTGGTCATTTTTCTTCTCATGATAATATCCAGAAGTGGTACATATGGGCCGACTTTTTTATTAATTTCATTGCTTACAAATATATTAGTTTTTCTTTGTTTATAGCTAATATTTAAAAGTCGTCTGTGTGCTTTTGATTCGAAACTACGTATCTTCTTTTTAGATTCTTCTAGTAAGGTCCAGCTTTCGCATCCGTACAACAATGTTGAAATAACTAGAGAGATGTAGAGTCTGTATTTAAGTTTGAAATCAATTTCTCCACTACGCCAGATCTTCTCCAATTTCACAAGGGCTGTAACTGCTGTCGCTAGTCTTATTTGGATTTCTTTCTTTGAATTTCCGGTGTCGGTTAGCATTGCTCCCAGATATTTGAAATTTTGAACATTTTCAAGTTGTTTGCCGTACATAGTGATCACAGGTGGTGTTGAATGATCTCCATTTACAAGAATTTTACTTTTTTCATGGTTGATTTCCATACCGTATGATGTCGAAGCTTTTTCTAGAGAATCTGTGAGGGATTGCAACTCACTTTCTGAACCAGCGATGAGATCTATATCATCAGCGAATCTTAAGTTGTTGATTTTTCTTCCTCCTATTGCTATACTTGACGATTGATCTACTAGAGAGTCTTGCATTATTTTTTCTAGAAATATATTGAATAGAACTGGCGATAGTAAGCAGCCTTGTCTAACTCCTACTGTCGTATCGAACTTAGTTCCTATCTGGTTGTTCAATAGTACTGCGCTTTTTGCTGATTCGTAGAGTGACTTTATGATTTTTACCAAGTCGTTGTCTATCCCAAATTCAGACATCACATTCCACAAACCATCATGCCATACTCTATCGAAGGCTTTCTTGAAATCGATGAAATTGTGGTAGACTTGTCGTTGATGATCCATATGTTTTTCCATTAATATTCTGCAATTCAAAATTTGTTCTGTTGTACTGCGATCCTTTCTAAAACCTGCTTGTTCATCAGCCAGAATATCTTCTGCTTGTGGTGTTAAGCGATTCAGTATGATCCGTAATACAATTTTGCTCGTGTGACTGATCAGACTTATAGTACGATAGTTTGAACATTTTTTGAGATCGCCTTTCTTTGGAATAGGTATAATTAAAGAAGTCGTCCATGCTTCAGGCCATTGGTTTGTAGACCAGATTTTCTGACATAGCTTGGTAAGTATATCGTATAGTGCCTCACCTCCTCCTTTGATAAGTTCACCTGGCACATTATCAATACCTGGTGACTTACCGTTTTTCAAGGTTCTTATGGCATTGATTACTTCTTCTTTTAATATGGGTAATGGTTGTTCTTCATTTTCTTCTCGAGTATTATGTAACTTAGATTGATCAGTTTTAATTGGGTAGTTATATAAATCTCTGCAATATTCCGTCCATCTTTCTAATCTTGCACTATCATCTTCTATTGGTACTCCGTTAGCATCTTCAATATTTGACATTTTCCTGTCTATAGAGTTAGTGATTGCTTTTATCGTGTTATACGCTCTCTTGCTATGAACACCTCTTTTTAGGTCGTGGTCAATTGAATTACATTGGGATTTAAGCCAATCTTCTTTTTTCTCTTTCATACTTCTTCTAATAAGGTTGTGGACTCGTTTATATTCTTCTGCATGTTCAGTACTCTGATGTTTGGTTGATTTTAGACTTCTTCTTTTATCACATAGCGTTAAAATCTCATCAGTTATCCAAGGTTGCTTTTTTATTCTGTATTTTCCTAGAACATTTTCTGCTGTACTTGTTAATGACTGTGAAATTTGCGTATATGCATTGTCAGTTGATATTTCATTAATATTGATGTCTGATAGCTTCGATTTCAAATCTTCTTTGTACTGTAGGCTTATAGTTGCATTATTCAATTTTTCTAGATCATATCGTATTCTATTGCTTTTCTTCATTTTTTGTGATCGTAGTTTCAGTCTCATGTTACAGAGAACAAGGTCGTGGTCACTGTTTATTACAGCTCCAGGGTATGTTCTAGTTGAGGACATGTGTATACTTGATTTGAATCTCAATGGTGCTAGAATATAATCAATTTGGTTATGGGTACGACCATTTGGCGAGTGCCACGTAGCTTTTCTTGAATCTTTTTGCGGGTGAAGTGTGTTAGAAAGTGTAAAATTATGTTTGGTAGCAAATTCGAGAAGTCTGATGCCTCTTGGGTTTGTTTTCCCGAGCGCAAATTTTCCTACAGCATTACTCCAATCTTTATTTGCATCACCTACTATTGCGTTCCAATCACCTTGTATAATCAGTAAGTCTTTTTTATGTACCGCTGCCATTGTTTGTTCTATATCTTCATAAAAAACTTCGATATCTTCGTCATTATAATCGCTTGTAGGAGCATAAATCTGAATGATAGTCATATTTACTGGCTGTGAAGCTAATCTTATTGATATAATTCTGCTGGAAACTGTGCTGTAATTGAGGATCGATGTGGTAAGCTCTTTTCTAACGATAAAAGCTACTCCTTGTTGATGGTATTTTTCTTGTCCACTATAGACAATTTTATGACCTTCGTCTGTTATTACTTCACCAGAGTTTTTCCATCGTGTCTCAGCAAGTCCAATAATATCCCATCTATAGCGATCAAGTTCTCTCGTTAGTTCTTGGATTTTTCCTACTCCGTTAAGCGTACGAACATTCCATGTTCCTATCGTTGTAATATTCGTTGCTAGTTGTATTCTTCGTTTATTAATTGTCTTTGTCGTTCGTTGTGTTGTTTTATGTTGTGTTGTTAATATATTATTCAATCCAGTAGTCGATTTATCACATCCATCCTGGGATTTACCGATGGGATGCGCGGGCGTTGTTATTCCGGGGCTCGGCCGATCCGGCATTGAATGTTTTATATTTGTAATTGTCATGTGTTCTTACTCCAGGCATTAAGAGTCTAGCGGTGCCTGTCTCTTCTCCAGACTATTCGTATCAGCGTAACTATGGTTTATGATAGATTGGCTATACGATGTGCACTTGACCGTTGAGATATTAAATCTTCATCCGCTCTTAACCGTTGGTTAACTAGTAACTCTTCCGCTCGAATACAATATATTCTAACTTCATATATTATATAATACATGTATAATATATATACATAATATATATTAAATTATATATAATATTATATAAATATATATTTATAGGAACTGCATATATTATATATATATATAATATATGAAGTTCCTATAAATGAATATATATATATATATATATATATATATATATATATATATATATATATATATATTATACATGTATTATACATATGTGCATAGAGCTAGAGATTCTCTCTATATCTATGAGCCATAGATTTGTATTTTACATATAGGTAAACTATACAAATATGAGCTGTTAAAATGTGAGAGAAATATACTAAAAATTGATATATATTGATGATATATCTATATAATATAATACAAAATAATATATATTATCATAATATACTAACAATATTTTGTTAAATCTTATTAATATATCAAAATAATAGATTTATATACAACAAATACTCCAGAAGTAATCCATAAATAATCCAGAAGTAGTGTTTATAGAGTATTACTTATATATATAGTGATGATATATCTATATGATATAATACAAAATAATATATATTATCATAATATACTTAACATATTATTTTAAATCTTATTTATCTTTAATACATCAACAAAATGGATTTATATACAACAAAATAATTTCTACTTCTAGATTACTTCTGGATTTTTGGAATACTTCTGGATATTAGTATATCCCATAATTATTGATTATCACTCACATGTCAATTTTTGTATTTAATATATAATTTATTAAAATATTTCTTTTATTGATCCAGATATATCAGAAAGTAAGTATTATTATATACCGATAGTTTGTTATTTATTTTATATTAATCCTTTTTATTTGTTTTTATTTAAAAATACGTATTATATACGTTATAAAGTTGATAAACTATATTTTTTAAATATTGTTTTATTAACATATTTTTTTATTATTAATTATTTTAATTATAAAAACTATATTTATATTTCATTTATAAGTTAATATCATATTAAATATGAAGTTTATGTATGTTTAATTATGAAAACTCTATTTATATTTCATTTATATGTTAATATGAAGTTTATTTATGTAAAATATTACAAATATATAGATAAATAAATTTTTTCTATTAATACAAAATATAAATATTAATCTTTTAAAAAATGATTAATTTGTACTTTACTTTATTAAATATAATCAGAATTTTTGAATAATATATGTATATTAATTTATTTTTAATATTTGATTACAATTTAAGTAAATAAAGGTAGTGTTCCAATGTTATATTAATTTGTAATATATTTAATATATCATTTAATATAATATTAAAAAGGCTGAATATATAATATCATATTATTAACTTCACTTGATTGTATTGTATTATATGTATAGATTTCCGCCGATCGTAAAGTTAAATGTATATGCTAAACTACAATACAATCAAATTAACTTTCGATAGAAGGACATAAATGTCCGTCGAATTTTTTAGTTGATCGTAAAGTTCATTTGATCCAAATAGTCTAATAAAATACGATTATACTATTGAAAAAGTATACATTTACAATATGTTTAATTATAATGGGTGATGAATCGTCACTATTGATTAATCACCCATTCATCACTAGCAGTCCATATATTTTCGCTTTTGAGATAACAACTACGTTAGCTAATATTTATACTTTATATTTATAACTATTTCTATTATATATTTCATTTATACATTTGCTTAAATAAGAAATACATCAATCAACAACAGTCCAAAATATACAGTGATGTGACACCTCCGAGATTAATACAGCAGTCCGTAACCGCTTCTGTGATTCCACATTATAGATGAAAAATCTACCATGACGTTTCAGTTGAGATGAAAATAATGTTAGCAAATATATATATATATTTTTAACTATATATTTTATTAAATAAAAAATCAATACATCAACAGCAGTCTGGGATAATCAATGATGGGGTGATTTAGAGATGACAACATCAGTCCGTGACCTTTCACTTGAGATGAAAATAATGTTAGCAAATATATATATACTTTTAACTATATATTTTATTAAATAAAAATCAATACATCAACAGCAGTCTGTGATAATCAATGACGGGGTGACTTAGAGATGACAACATCAGTCCGTGACCTTTCACTTGAGATGAAAATAACGTTAGCAAATATTTATACTTTCAACTATTTATTTTATTAAATAAAAAATAAATACATCAACACCAGTCTGTGATAATCAATAATGGGGTGACTTAGAGATGACAACATCAGTTCATGACCTTTCTCTTGAGATGAAAATAACGTTAGAAAATATTTATACTTTTAACTATATATTTGCTATATATGTTATATTTGCTTAAATAACAAAATATATATTTATATATATCTACCCCTGCATCTATATAGATATTTACTTATAAATTCATCTGTAGCTAGCTTAATACTTATAAATTAATATGTATCTAGTTTAGTACTTATATATTCATATGTATCTAATTATTTACTTATATGTTCATCTGTATCTAGCTTAGTACTTATATGTTCATCAGTATCTAGCTTAGTACTTATATGTTCATCAGTAATTAGCTATTCACTTATATGTTTATCTGTATCTAGCTATTTACTTATATGTTCATATGTATCTAGCTTATTACTTATATATTTATCTGTATCTAGCTATTTACTTATATATTCATTTGTATCTAGCTATTTACTTATATATTCATATGTATCTAGCTATTTACTTATATGTTCATCTGTATCTAGCTTAGTACTTATATGTTCATCTGTATCTAGCTATTTACTTATATATTTATATGTATCTAGCTTAGTACTTATATGTTTATCTGTATCTAGCTATTTACTTATCTATTCATTTGTATCTAGCTATTTACTTATATATTCATATGTATCTAGCTTAGTACTTATATGTTCATCTGTATCTAGCTTAGTACTTATATGTTCATCAGTATCTAGCTATTCACTTATATGTTTATCTGTATCTAGCTATTTACTTATATATTCATTTGTATCTAGCTATTTACTTATATATTCATATGTATCTAGCTATTTACTTATATGTTCATCTGTATCTAGCTTAGTACTTATATGTTCATCTGTATCTAGCTATTTACTTATATATTTATATGTATCTAGCTTATTACTTATATATTTATCTGTATCTAGCTATTTACTTATGTGTTCATCTGTATCTAGCTTAGTACTTATATGTTTATCTGTATCTAGCTATTTACTTATATATTCATTTGTATCTAGCTATTTACTTATATATTCATATGTATCTAGCTATTTACTTATATGTTCATCTGTATCTAGCTTAGTACTTATATGTTCATCTGTATCTAGCTTAGTACTTATATGTTCATCAATATCTAGCTTAGTACTTATATGTTCATCAGTATCTAGCTATTCACTTATATGTTTATCTGTATCTAGCTATTTACTTATATATTCATTTGTATCTAGCTATTTACTTATATATTCATATGTATCTAGCTATTTACTTATATGTTCATCTGTATCTAGCTTAGTACTTATATGTTCATCTGTATCTAGCTATTTACTTATATATTTATATGTATCTAGCTTATTACTTATATATTTATCTGTATCTAGCTATTTACTTATATGTTCATCTGTATCTAGCTTAGTACTTATATGTTCATCTGTATCTAGCTATTTACTTATATATTTATATGTATCTAGCTTAATACTTATATATTCATATGTATCTAATTATTTACTTATATGTGCATCTGTATCTAGCTTAGTACTTATATGTTCATCTGTATCTAGCTTAGTACTTATATGTTCATTAGTATCTAGCTTAGTACTTATATATTTATATGTATCTAGCTTAGTACTTATATATTTATCTGTATCTAACTATTTACTTATACGTTCATCAGTATCTAGCTATTCACTTATATGTTTATCTGTATCTAGCTATTTACTTATATGTTCATATGTATCTAGCTTATTACTTATATATTTATCTGTATCTATCTATTTACTTATATATTCATTTGTATCTAGCTATTTACTTATATATTCATATGTATCTAGCTATTTACTTATATGTTCATCTGTATCTAGCTTAGTACTTATATGTTCATCTGTATCTAGCTATTTACTTATATATTTATATGTATCTAGCTTATTACTTATATATTTATCTGTATCTATCTATTTACTTATATATGCATATGTATCTAGCTTAGTACTTATATATTTATCTGTATCTAGCTATTTACTTATATATTCATTTGTATCTAGCTATTTACTTATATATTCATATGTATCTAGCTATTTACTTATATGTTCATCTGTATCTAGCTTAGTACTTATATGTTCATCTGTATCTAGCTATTTACTTATATATTTATATGTATCTAGCTTATTACTTATATATTTATCTGTATCTAGCTATTTACTTATATATGCATATGTATCTAGCTTAGTACTTATATATTTATCTGTATCTAGCTATTTACTTATATATTCATTTGTATCTAGCTATTTACTTATATATTCATATGTATCTAGCTATTTACTTATATGTTCATCTGTATCTAGCTTAGTACTTATATTTTCATATGTATCTAGCTATTTACTTATATGTTCATCTGTATCTAGCTTAGTACTTATATGTTCATCTGTATCTAGTTATTTACTTATATATTTATATGTATCTAGCTTAGTACTTATATGTTCATCTGTATCTAGTTATTTACTTATATATGCATATGTATCTAGCTTAGTACTTATATGTCCATCTGTATCTAGCTATTTACTTATATATGTATATGTATCTAGATTAGTACTTATAATTTATAAGGTTATAATTTAATATTAATATTTATTTATCACCACTTTAATTTACAATTTTAATATATTTATTATTATAATTTGTCTTATATTTATACTTTTTATAAACTATAATATTTTTATATTTTATTTTATAATATTGTTTACTATTATTAAGTAATATATATATATATATACAATTACTAATTATTTTATCCATTATGAATATTAATTGTCAATTTTGTAATCTAACATTTATATTAAATAAAAATGTACATTTTAATTATCTTAAACATGTGCGTTTGTCGCATAACGATACTAATCTGAATATAAACTGTATAATACAAGGTTGTTTATATTCATCAAATAATATTACTAATTACAGTAGACATTTATCCAGAAATCATGTATATAATTAATATAATGATTATTATTATTAATTATAAAATAATCCTCAATGAAATTTAATAATGTTGTAGAGTATTCTTATTTAAATTTAAAATAAACGTTGTATAATAATCTTTTTATATATTCAAAAATCTATTATCCCAACAGATCCATGCCAATCTACTAAAGAGTTCACTGCCGTTTCGAGCTGCTAAAGTTGTACTAATTCTGTAAATCAATAATTTTGTTTTTAATAAACTGTAAAAACATCTTTACTTTCTTGACTATATTCTTTACATTTTTTGTGTATTTTATCTATACCAAATAAACTTCTGTGTATATGTACAATTACCATTATAATGCCCCTGTAATTTGAAGGTATAGAGAATATATTTTGTGTAATACCATTATAATTTGATGGTAGTTAAGATTCTATTCTGTGTAATACCCATATAATTTGAAGGTATAGAGATTCTATTTTGTGTAATACCCTTGTAATTTGAAGGTATTTCAGATTCTATTCTGTGTAATACCCTTGTAATTTGAAGGTATTTCAGATTCTATTCTGTGTAATACCCTTAAAATTTGAAGGTATTTCAGATTCTATTCTGTGTAATACCCTTATAATTTGAAGGTATTTTAGATTCTATTCTGTGTAATACCCTGTAATTAAAATGTCAATGTCTGGAGGTACTTGATAAACTAGAGTGCATGATACCTCTCTAGAGGTACTAATACACGATCATCTGGAATACCCTTACAGAGCATTGTGGAATACCTCCAATTTCTAACAGTGTATTTATTAAAAATTATACATTTTGAATAAATATTAGCATTATCAATAATACTGATTTTTCTATTAACATGAAAAAGATAAGGATTTAAATCATACATTTTACACTCGATGATCTCGGTTGTAAAAATATTTAAAAATGATATTAATATTTAAATATTTTATATCAAACATTATCGACTAATAATTGTAATCTGGTGTTGTATATTATTCTATGAAAAGCGCAATAAGAATTAAATAAGACACATAACCTAATCGTACCTGTATTAGTTATCTGAGAACTTATCTCTAATGATCGATAAATATCTAAGTTAACAACTTAATACAAGAGAATTGAACTAACTGTATTCCTTTTACATCTTTCCATTCTTAATAAATTAAAAAGCGCCTGTTCAATTTCTAAATCGTTTGAAACAGTGATTATCTAAACGAGTAATGCGTCATTACTAATGAGTCATTAGTAATTACCAACACGTGTCCTCTTCCTATAAACATAGACCGATGCATACAATACTCGATGTCGGCTCGGATGTTCATACTAAACGTAAATATGAGTATTCCCAATATATACACGTTTCGTATGTGTTCCACTCCACTAATGTAACTCATGTATTTCAAATCTAAACTATTTCATTAACATTGTACACCGAACCTATATGTTCAGTCCTACTTACTTACGATGTCATTATCGCTCAAATACTTTTAAATATATATATAATATATATTAAAATATTCAAAAATTATGTTCCATGCGGATTATACTCACATTTATATTAAAATATTCTTTTAAATCTTCAATTGCATTTTATTTATTAACGTAAATGAGATTTTTAATTGGCTAATTAGCTTTAAAGTAGGAACTCCTTCATGATTTCCATTTATAAACAAATACTATTTTGTGTATCTTATCAATAATGTATATAATCATGTATCTATCATTCCATGCACACATTTTACATACATTATTTATATTAATAAATATTAATAATGATATTATCTAACACCTACTTTAAAAAATATACATTTATTATAATACAATCAACATATTTCACTAAACTTTAAATCCATAGCTGTAAGATACAGCTAGAGCAAATATATTTGCTCAGTATTTTAATTTTATGAATATTACACACCTAAAAATGTCAGTACATTTTTATTCTTTAATATAAATTATAACACATTTTCAGTATATTTAGATAATATATATACCACCTTAATTATCTCCCAATTCGATTATTGTAATGTTGTATTCAATAATACCCACCAATATTGTATACAATATATTACGTAGCAGACGGGTATTATTCAACAACACATTGCACCATGTATTCTTCATATACCATGGTCAAGTACTCTGAACAACGTGAGTCACCATTAACATAACACCTTCATTCCTTACTTACTTACGCACGTGACTATGTCGTCGTAAGTGGATCACGTGATAAAGAATTACTTTTTCATCAAAAGGTACGTATCCAACTTCCTCAATTCTTCACGATCAGCAGTCTTATTTAGGAGTTCGCGCAATGGGAGATTAGATTATTCCAAGATGGCATCCATTCAGTTTCTCTTTGATCGGCCATCTTTCTATTGCCTTCAACTAGCTTACCTTAATATCATAATGATATCGCATCATTCATCGATATCAGTTTATAGAGTGTATAAGGAGGATCATAGAAATCTATAAGTAGCTTTATTAAATCGTTACCTCCATAGTATATTAATATAATAGCTTTAGGACAGTAATACAATAATAATAAGACGTGTGTACTAGAATTCAATATATAAATAGTAGAGTAATATATAAAAAAATAATAATAATAATAATAATATTGTCTCTCCGCGTATTTATATATATATATATTCATTCTTTTCTAAACAACATAATAAAGTCTCAACTATTAATAATTACTTAGATTACATTTGTCACGCTAGGAAGTCATTAATCTACGTTTTAAATGAAGTTCATGGACAATAGTGGCAACAATTGTATAGAATAAGCATCACTTATATAGAATTAGTCTGACTGAAGTTTACGGAAATATTGTTATATTGATATTTATAATATACCACAACGAATGGGTTTGTATGCTGGTAATATGATCAATATGTATCGTATTTATAAAACTAGAACAATGGTTATAAATAGCCAAGTGGTGTGTAGTATAATACAGATTACAGTTATAGAGAATGTTAATACTATATTGCTATTATTGATGATTCTATGAAAGTAATTTTGTAAGTAGATTGTGTAATGAATATAATGCGTAGGTACTATCTACTGGTACCTAATATTGCCTAATAGAATGATATATTGAATAGTTACATCAAATCAAGTATTAATGATATAAAGTTATTAATGTATTAATATAGAACACTAATTAACTATAAATGACCAATGTTTAATATAATGTATACCTATTATTATACATATTAATTTATATTATTTAATAAATTATGCTATAACTATTGTATACTTTAGTGTTACTATAGCATCATTTATTAAATAATATAAATTAATATGTATAATAATTATTATAACTATTATAATAGATATAAATTATATAAAACATTGATCATTTATAGTTAATTTGTATTTTATATAAAATAAGTGTAAATGCTAACGCACGGTATTGTATGTTACGCTCTCTTCAATGAACTGATACATTTGTAGTACATGTGTTATTATTATAAAGTAGTTATAATGTTAGATTAATGGATTCAATATTATTAATTAATTAGTATTAGTATACTACTATATATATATATATATATATATATATATATATATATATATATATATTTAATTAAATTTTATTAATCATACTAATATTTGTTCGTGAACTTTTACAAGATAAATAACACATTATTGTTTATATTAATTTGTATTAATTAAATACTGTTAGTTTTATAATAATGTTTAATTACTCAAACATATATATATATATATTATGAATTGGTGTTTAAATATTTGTATTTCATAATATTAATGTATGTTTCTAAATCATTGTTTACATGTTATTTATTTGTTGAAAATTATAGTTTTTTTAACAACTCTATCTAAGTTCATAAAAGTACTTGCGAATCATCATTAGTATTCAGTAGTTGCATACTATACTTATATACATGATTAACAACAACAGATTATAATTCGACTTATATGTTTTAAATGTAGGTAAACCTTTTAATTGGACCTGCGAAGCTCGCGAGTTTACATGTAAAATATAGGGGGGAAAGTACTTTTTTTAATTTCTATAAACCATTTGTGTATGACTATCGTGTTATATTTTGTTTGTACACAACAATACAGTATAAAGAAGGTACGCATCTCCATAAGTATTATATATATATATATATATATATATAAATGTTTTAATTAATATTCTATATTCTATTCAATATATATTCTATTTTTTTAATTAATATTCAAATGATGGCCTTAATTAATAGCCATATTTAATTAAACATCAAGCATACTTGATAACCACGGTATATCCCATCGATGGGCATCAATAATGCTGGTGTTTGTGGTCATCGGTGATGGCCAGTTAATATCCTGTTGACGATTATCATTAACAACGCTACTAGCTGGGTAACCTCATTGTATTATCTGTAGTAATGTCTTACATCGAACTAATATTCACCGCAATGATTGTTTACATTGTTTCCGGTAATCATTTCACACCTTATCCTCGTCATATTAACCACACGATTGTTGGTCAATATTGAATATTTTTATCAATTAATATAGTAAATAAAGTCCATCGATAATTAAATATTTATATATTATATATGTGTATATATACATTTTTTTACGGACAATGGTTGGTTAATAACTAGGGCCAATTTTCCTATTTATTAACGAAAACATATTAATAAAATTATACGAAGTAGGCAAGGGAGAGGCCAGATAATTAGGGATGTTACAATAATCCATAGAAGCAGTATTTACGATAAATATGTAGACTGCCTGTCATAACACGAATACTGAGTAGCGTAATATCATGCTTCCTCAGGCCTAACGAATATATGTCTTTAGATGTTAGGGGAGGGTATGCCACGACAGTTCTAACAAGAAGTACTTAATTTATCCTGCTTTGCACCAGTAAGTTTTTTAGCGTAGGAAAGTATTTCAGGTGTATTATATTAGTCAGTTTTGTGTCGGTAATTAGTATCAGTATCTATTGTATAGGTTGAAACCTATAATATAAACAATATCATTTCGGTATGCCAGTAAGTCGGGTTTGCGTAAGCCAAGTTGTGTTCGTATGTGTGGTTCCAGTATAGTTTTTAATTTGTACTTATTCAGTAGAGTGATTATTTTAATCAATTAATATAGTAAATAAAGTCCATCAATAATTAAATATTTATATATTGTATATATGTATATATTATATAAATACACACACAAACATATATATTTATATATATATTAATATTTTATATAATTCTAAATAGCATATGATTGTCATACATAATATTTATTAGTACAAATCCCAAACTTGCACACAACAAGATACCGAAATGGGTGTGTTATATTAGGGTGTTCACTAAATTCATTGAGAAGTGGGCGTTTCTACCGGTTTCCTCATCTTCCTTTTCCGCTACTGAACCTCCTAATTATTTAGGTGGTGTCGTTATAAAAAATACACATATTTATATGTTTAACGTTTAGAATATATATATATATATATATATATTTATTAAAAAATATACTAACATTATATAATGAAGTTAAACTAAATATATATTTATATTTGAGAATATATACATATCGTTTACAATATGAATTTGTTCTATTGATAAATCTAATATTATTATATTTTATATTTTACTAAAAATCTTGTTTAATATACATAATGTGTAAGTATATATTTCTCAATAAAATCTTACTTCTATTATTAAAGTAATTTAAGTATAGTATTTAAGTATAGTATAGAATCCTTATTATATGGAAAAAGTAAATGATTTAAAATATATAATAATTGTAAATTATATTAATACAATTTGTTTAAATACAAACGATATCAACTATTTAATATGTATAATATAGTATACATATACATATAATGCATATAATGTTTAGGGATTACGAAATTCCATATATAATACATATATATATATATATGTATTATATATATATATATATATATATATATAATATATATATATAATATATATATATACATTATATACATGTATGCTTATTATATCTGAATAATCGCGTATGAATATAAATTATATTGCAAATCATTTAAATGCATAAAACATCACTGAATGTAACGAGCCTATAGCAAACTATGTTGCGCGCGCGCAGTATATTTAAAGTTCATGTCCTTGCATTGCAGTGTTGCTGTTGGATTCTTGTGATCATCCATGTTTAGATGGGTAGTTATTGGTGTTAAAACGCTATTATTACGATCTATTTTTGATAATGTCAATGTTGTTATTAATATGCAGGATTAATATGTTTCTATGTATATAATGTATACTATAGTAGTACTATAGTAGTACTATGATATATTACATAGAAGAATGGGGCTTTTTAAGAACTTCAATATATATTTATATAGGCGTATGCCCATTATTTCATTGGACTAAATGAAAATAATACTATAAATATTGACCAAATAAATAATAATATGATTCCAATATATAGGTGTATATATCCTAGAGAGATATCTCAACCATCGTTTAAACCATATAATTATGTAATATATATATATATATATATATATATATAATATCATCATATATATTTATAATTAATAATATATCGTATATCGAAATTGATAAATTATTTCCCTAACACTACATTTTCATCTTAATATAAGTATTTACCAATGTCAAAATCACAATCAATATCTCCTCATCTTTAATTTAAATCTTTAATTAATTTTTTAGCGCTAAAACAATTTGTACTACCTAAAACCTATTACATTATTAAGAAATACTTTAGACTTAGTTTTAACAAATTTAGATTTATATATTGTATATGTTATACCAATCAACATTATTAACTAATAACTTCACTACTAGGTACCTTCCGATTGAGGTTATCTACAAAAAGAAAACGTGCATTAATTAATTACAGAAACCTAAAACATTGAATATTGATGATTTTTGTAATGACATTATAAATATGGACACTTTCAAATTATAATCGAAATCTTGATTTTTTTCAATAGTTCTATTCTATATTGATTAGATATTCACCTATTAGGAGTTTGTTAGTTACAATACATGATAATTGTCCATGCAAACCACGGTTTAATAGTAAATTGCATACCATAAAAAAGACATTTACGAAAACTTGAAACCTTATATAAAATTAAATTTTCTAAGGAAACATATACTACATTTGTTAATTATTTGTATATATCATCTATTCTAATTGCTAAACAAATTATTATTATAATACTTTTAATTGTTTTGAAAATAATACTAGAAATATTATTTCTTTTATAAACTCCTTAACCAAAACAGTGTCGGTTATATTTCCTACTATACCTGATTTAATATTATGTATTCATTTTTTCTTTTTTATTCAGTATAAAGTTTCAAATATTATTTCTAAAATTATGCTTATAACTAATAATGTTGCTTTTATTCCTTTATGTTATAATATTTTACTTGGATTATTTTTGACTAGTTATATTCTTCTTCTTTATCTGAAGTGTTAGATATTATGCCGGCTTCTAAATTGTCTTCTCCTATTGATCCATTACCTCTATCTCTTTTAATAAGCTTGCTTTTATACTAAATTCATTTATTTTAAATATTATTAATATTCATATCCATTCTGGTATTGTACCTTTATCTTTAAAACATGCTATAATAAAATATATTCTAAAGAAACAAGGATTGGATTTTGAGTTTTTATCTAATTATAGAACAATATCTCAATTAACTTTTATAAGTAAAATGTGGGAAAGAATAGTTTCCAATCAATCATCCAATTATCTAAATGTAAATTCATTATTTTACTAGACAAAGTGCATATAGGAAATTTCATAGTCCTGAAACACTTAAGTTTAAGAATTCTTCTTTCTATTCTTGATGATTTTCTTAATAAGCTTAATAATAATTCTAATATACAGCTTATTTTATTTGATCTATCTGAGGTACTATTGATAATGATAATTGATTTGATATTATTGATAATGCTCTTTTAATTACTCGTCTTGAAGATATTAGTATTGTAGGTATTCCTTTAGCTTAGATTAATCGTACTTATCTAAAGAACATTTTCTATAACAATTGATAACCATTACCATTCTACTTGTAAAATGTAGTATGTAGTGTCTCAAGGTTATGTATTAGGGCCATTGCTATTTTCTCTTTATATCTTACCTCTTAAAAATATTATATCTAATTTTCCCTCTATAAAATATAAAATTTTTGCTAATTATATTCAATTGTAGGTATTCAATTGTATTGTATATAATATATTGAGCTTCCAGTAATACTCAATTCATCTGATAATGTAGCTATAATTGATTGTATTAATATGTCTTCTAAATATATCTAGAACATCAGTTTTTCCTTCTGTCATCATGATTATATCACAATTGTTCCTTGCAATAATATTAAAAACCTAGGTTTTATTTTTGATGGTAACCTAAATTTCTCCTATCAGATAGCTAATGTGTGTAAATCAACTGATTATCAATTATATAGAATACGATCAATAAGGAAATTCTTACCTTATAAATTATATCCTTCTTATGCATTATTGTTGTTCTCTGTATTATATCCTTAACTATTTAAAACTAATTGTTAAGATAATGAAGAATCTTCTTCCAAGTTATTGAATGATCTCCTACAATTCAGAGTTTACAAGAGATATCTACGAAACTCTTCTACTCAGCTATTACTAAAGATGAAATACAAGCTATTAAGATATGGTAAACGATATTTCAGTGTAGCTGCAGCCGATTTATGGAATTCGTTACCTGTACTATTAAGAACTAATGTAAATTATTCGTATTTTAAATATAATGTATATTTTATTAATTCGTAAAAATTAATTTTATTATTTTCAACTGATTTATATTTTTTTTTATATTTTTTTATTTTTATATTTTTTTACACAATAGAGAACGTTTACAATTATGTTTGGGTTTAAATAAACATTCATTCATTCATTCACATATACATTAAATCTCTATATTATATTAAAATAGTATTAATTAAGGATGCAATTTTGTATATGTTGTTTGGGTGAACATATATCGAAATATCATAGTTAATGTATTATCATATTAATATATTATAATACATAAAGCAGTTGACGAATTTGAGAGTTTACTGTAAAATCCCTATATGTAATGTAACCTGAATCATGTTCGACAGAATTGTGTCTAGATTTCGTAAACTTGGCGGTTCTCACAATCCTACCGGATATTTTATTGATAACCCTCTTTTTAGATTTAGTGGAATTCACACACAATCTAAAACCACGTAAAAGAATTATGGAATAAGCGAAAACGTATACTTTAATGTTGAAAATAAACTAATAAAATTAGTTTTAATTAATATAATATATAGATACAATATGTATAGTATTTATATAAGAGAGGTTATATAGTAACATATTGTAAAACTAAAATATATGTGTAAATTATGTTTATATAAGTTTATTTTTTATATATACGTATACGTATTATTTTTATATATATATATATATATATATAATATATTATATTATATATATTTATAAATATATATATATATATATAAATATATATATATATATATAATTAGTGTTATCAATGATAACTTATTATCATATACACTCTAAACCATGACATTCTTTCGACAATGAAATCGGTATTCATGGTCAAGTACACAGCTGGTTTATGTCATTCTTTTCCTAGGTCCTCTTCAGTGAAAATTAACTCATCCTTCTCTACCCCGTTTATCAGCACTCATGGTGTTCCACAAGGCTCCGTGCTTGGTCCTTTACTTTTTATTATCTATATTTTACCCATACAATCCATATTTCGTAAATATCCTTACATACACTACCATCTATTGGCAGATGATCTACAAATTTATACTTCTTTTCCCATTTCCTGTGACTCCAACTCAATTCAACTGTCTATTTTTAACTGCCTCACAGAACTTACTGACTGGTTCTCCCATAATTCCCTATCACTTAACATGACCAAAACTGACACCATAATTATCTCCAGACCTACCTACCCCCTAATCATCACCCACCCCTTTCTACTAGCCCTCCCTACATCACAATCCATAACAACTCTTGGTTTCACCATCAACTCCCACATAGATTACTCTGACCACATATCTATAATGATTCGCAATGCCAACTATTTTCTTTACAATATTAGAAAATCACGTAATAAATTGACTTTTTCAATGACTAAAAGTCTAATACACTCGCTAGTCTTCAGTAGACTCATATACTGCTGCTCACTTCTATGCAATCTACCCCTAAAGCTTATGTTTAAACTTGAGAAGATACAACGACGTGCAATACGCACCCTATATAAACTGAAGTTCTCTTCAATAGTGTCAATATCGACCCTAATGTGGTCACTCGGCTGGCTTAAGTTTAGGTATCTCTGCAGGTACAGACTACTATGCATCACCCATAAGGTGATACATCTTAGATCTCCCGAGTACCTAGCTGACTTGATCAGTATGCATACCCTTAGTCGAGCTAGCAGGAAATGTCACACGATGAAAATTGTGCAACGCTCGACCCTCTCTGCTCACTCTGAATCTGCTTTATCTGTGGTAGCTCCAAAATACTGGAATTCTCTACCATATGACATTAGGTGTTTGAAATCCTTGTCACTATTTAAATGTAAACTCTCCACGCACCTATTAACATTGTAACCTACCCTCCCTTTTCCTTTATTTGTATTGTACTTTATTTATTTTATTTTTGTTTCCTTCTCATGACGCCCATAACCACCACGTGATTTTGTAGTCAATAAAATATTTTAAAATAAAATAAAAAATATATCTATATTCAATGGTTTATCTCAAATTTTATTATGTGAAATATTATTAATACTTTAAGATAAAAAAACATCTACAAATTGATGTTATCAATAGCATTAACGTATGTGGTATATCATTTAAATAGTCGGAAATTCAAAGAGTTATGTAACTTAATTGTGAGACAGAAATTAGAGAAATATTATTTTTAAATAAATTATTTCTTCTACGATAATTAATTAATTAATTCTCTGCATTTAATATATTTAACAGTTATCTCTTTATGAATTGTATCTCATTTTTTATAAAGTAGAATAATAAATACACATTGAACATATCAGATCATATACATAGTGTTAAAGAAGTATTACATAAAAAGGTTAGATATATCGAAAGTTCAAATGAAAATAACTTTAAAATAATAGATGTAGGGGGAAAATAACCAAATAGGGACACTTTAATAATTAATGGTCTTAAATTTGTATAAGTCAATATTTGTAATCAAAAAATACAATATATTTATATTATATGATATAACTCACTCACGTTATTATGATTTTTTAATTTTATTTAATATTTGTTTTCAATAGATAACGGGAGTGTCCATATTCGGTATCCATTTTATAAAATGGACATCCTGTGTTATAATACGGATACCCTATATATCACTAGAATATACTATATATTATTGATAAATTACTCAGATAAATTAAAATATATATATTTTAATTTGGCTATAGCCTTATAATATTCAATCGTATTTGTCGACTTATCAACTATATGTTATTTTTTCCTCTTTGTTTATACACATATTTTATTGTTATTTTTATCTATTATTATAACTTTATTTTTACTTATATATTTAATATTAATACATATTATAACTATTTTAATATTTAAAATGTTACTTTATATTTATATTTTACTTTTCTTTGACATTTCTAATTTTATGTTACTCCATTGTTACTTTTATTAATATGTTATTTTGTTTCCATTCCTTTCGATGACAGGTGGATATCAAGATAAGCTCAGAAGACTTCTATATATATGGGTTCACTTTCGTGTATTACGAGGAACATATTTTATTATTATTATTATTATTATTATTATCATAATTCCTAACATAACTATTCTATACAACATTAAATTATTATATATATATATATATATATATATATATATATATATATATATATATGTATATATATATATATATATATATATATATGTATATTACATATATATATATATATATTACATATAAACATGCTTGTAATCCATAGTAGGGTGGGACAAATTCCAAATATACACGCTATCAGAATAAGCGAGTAGAAAATAAGTTTTCTTTCGTAGATGCTCGTAAATAGATCGGATATCATTTCTATGTGATTAGTAAAGGTACAGTATAGGTGATGAAACTTAAATATACTATATTATATTAATATAAATATATATATATATATATAGAGTTTAATATATTTATTTAATTATTATTTTTAATAATATACATAATATTCAGTAAGCATACTATAGAATATTAACTTTTAATATTCCTTGACTTTTTAGTATACGATAATGTTATCAGATAGATACTACCTACTAGGTATACACATAATAACATATGCAATAATGCAATACCGAGAAATATACCTAATATACCGCGGGCTATAGCCTTTTAGTGCATATATGCAGAGTTTCAAGCAATGTCTAAATTCTATTCAATAATATTTAGAAAATATTTTCTAAAATATACGTTTCATTATATCGTATCTAAACTCTTAAAACTAAAAGTATTGTTATCAGTGCGTGAGTGTCGCGTGACAACCAACGATATGATTACATTCGAACAGTACACAACTAGCTATTTTTACATAACTATCTGAGAACTAACAATAATACAATGTACGCGTTAATTACGGAGTCCTACTGGCTTGGCTATATTATACACTATAAGTGTTATCGTAGTACAGGTATATCGCCTATATATGTATACATATAATGAAATGAGTACATAGTTAAATTATAAAACCAATATATAATAAAATCTATAATCTTACGTTAACGTACATACGGTATATTACCTACGAAGTTTATGTCCGTGTTATTATTATTGTTCTCCTCTTTAGCATCCGTTTTATATTTCAAGAACCGATCCAGCACATAATAGTTGCTACTATGTACACTACACTGCGCCAAATCACTATAGTTACCTGTTATATGATATCGTATTAATTAGTAATATATTAAACAACAGATGTATATAAAATAGACAATGTAATATATAAATATAACACTAATTCGAATATAATAATAAAAGACTTTCAAATTAATAAATTCGTTTAAATGAATGTTAATTTAAATAAATGTTGTGTATTATAATATCCTATTTAGGGAAATACAATAAAGTAGAAGTGATACCATATAACAATATAATATTATATATATATATACAACAGTAAACTGTCATCCTAGCTATCAAACTGTACACATATATACTAAAAATATCGGATACTAAGAAATAAAGCAACCCGAAAAATAAATATTATTAAAAAAATATTTACATAATAATTAATTATGTTTAAACGTATTTATATTATATATTTTAAAAAAGTATTTATTTATTGTTCTAATAGATTTAGAATTATTTTTATTTTTATTTTTTGTATTGTTATAAAATGGGCAGATATATATATATATATATATATATATGTATATTGATTTGTATAATACCACGTTGCTGTAATACGCTACATCAATATATCGAAGTGAACTAAACCTTTAGGGCACTCAGTAGATTTCGGGTAGTACGTGTAAGGCACCTGGTTGTGCTCGGCATCCGAATAAGGGCTGGTCACGTTACGCTTACCTGCGGATCACGTGATAGGCACGTTACGTATTAAGTGACATATGCACACATATATATATATATATATATATATATATATATATATATATATATATATATATATGTATATATATATGTATATATATATATATATAAATCACGTGTGCTCTCTATAATCCATACTTAAAAGATTATTTCACTCCTATAGGAGCTATAGCTATAACTATGATCTAATTAAACACGTACAATATTAGCGTATCGTCGCTAACAAAATTCTCATTTCTTTATATCCCGAAAGTATGTAAAACTTCCATAAATTGTTGAGCTTTTAATAAATGTCGGTCCCACTCTATGTAATTCCCTCATTCCTACCATCCGTTTTATTTGATATCACAAAATGTTTATAAATATTACTTCTTCTTTTCTCTCCTACCTCTAATAACTATATTTATAAATCATCCAACTTATTATGTGTGTATTCGTTATCACTGAGAAGTAGAATAGTAGGTGAGTAGGGATACATTAGCTACCTAACGTATGTCTTCTCTAACCAATAATGGTTAGTTAGTTTAGCACATTTCTCTATCTTAACTGTAATTGTCAGCTCCTCGTGCCACTCCCTGGTAACCACATCAGCAGTGATCTAACACAAGTGAAGGAGATACCTGCACCGTATCTGTAGACGAGGAGTTACTAGCTAATCAATGCATATGTGAGGATGAAGATCATGTGATCTCAACGGTTAAGTGCACAACGTATAGATGCCCAGCAAACAGTAATAGTGGCATAACAGCAGCATAACAGCATATGTAATAGCCTCAAATGTTTACATTGTGCTGTTATGATGCTGTTATGTTGCTATTATGCGGATATTATGCTTCTATTAATTTGTCATACTGTTATGATGTTGTTATGCGGCTATTTGATGGGTGATCTACTATATATATCGTATAGTCTGCTACGTAAAGTTTGGAGAGAAGTCTGACGCTGAAAAACGTAATCAAGCCTACAGAAATAACGCATAATTCACAATATCAATTCCACAATTCTACACTATAAGAAATTTGTAATTGAATTAGTGTTTAAATAAAATCATCATAATTTTCGTCAATGGCGGATCGGTCGTGACCCGGACTATCAACGATCGCGCATACTATCAATATTTTCCATGACGGAAGTGTTAAATTAGATACTGGAGTAAATACAATATCGATAAAGACGACATCAACATCAACAACAGTAACTACAACAATAACAACATGTATAAAACGGTATAAAAGTAGGCAACAAATAAGATAATTAAATTGTGCGATCGAATACAACTATATAAATCAAAGTGAAAACATGCTGATGAATACAAACGATTACATAATATGATACGTAGTAGAATGCAAGCAGCTAATAATGAATATCTAAGCTCACACTGTAAGTCAATTGATAAATATCTGAGATGTGGAATACATAGAAAAAGAGCACTCAATACGCTAAAGTTAAACCAAATTCCAATTCGAAACCTAGAAAGATGACATTCATCGAATACAAAAATGGTATCCCGCTTGCATATGATAATTCCAGAGTAGAAAGATTGGCAGAGTATTGGCAAGATATCTATAACTTTAAAATTAATCCTGATTGCGATAAATTAAAAAACGACAATAATCCGTCTGAGATGGGAAAGCCACTTCAAATACTGAAATCAGAAGTTGAAAAGGAAATATCCCAAGCAACCAGAAACTAGTTGCCGCAACATAACATTATAGGTCAAATAATATGTTCCAGTGGTCGAATCATAGGTAGTTTGTGAGCAGATAAACGGTTTCCTTTTACATAAAAAAAATCAATAGTGGAACGTATTATTTTACCCATAAATAAACACCTAGTGGAACATATATTTTTACCCATAAATAACACTTAGTGGAACGTATATTTGTACCCATAAATAAACACCTAGTGGAACGTATATTTTACCCATAAATAAACACCTAGTGGAACGTATATTTTTACCTATACACAGTAAAAAAGAAACGTAAAACAATTCATTCATTTATTACAAGGAACAATACACAAAATACGGATATGATATAATACGTGAATAATATATATAATAATAAACTGGGAATGCATGGGTATATTTATAATGATAATAATACAAGTATGTATACATATATGATCATATATGATTATATATATATATGTATATTATAATATACATATATAGTATATAGTATGCGAATATAGAGGTTTCTTTCATTAAATAGCACAGTGTATAATTCCAGATATATATATATATATATATATATATATACGAAATTCACGAAGACGATACCGGATCCTAGAGATGATCTTTAACATATTCATAGAGTATATATAAAAGGTAAATATTTACCTGAAGAATTTCAAATCACAGGGAATCGATAAAGTATCAAGTGAACTTATTAAAGAAGAACCTGCAATAACTGAGATATGTACTAAACTCTGTCAAAAAATATTTATAATAAAGTAATGGCCAAATTATGGACTACATTATTGATTATACTTATACCAAAGAAAGGCGACCTCAAAAAGTTATCATACTATCGAACTATTAGTCTCATAAGTCATTCCTGCAATATACTACTAAGAATAATTTTGAATCGGTTAAGCCTACAGGTAGAACATATTTTGGCCAAGAAATAGGCAGGAAACATTACCTTATATGGAGTGCAGATCGAGAATTTAAAATATTCAAATATATTAGCGCGATGGTTACTGAAAATGGAGCAAGCAAGAAAGAGATTTTAATTAGAATAAACATGGCAACTGCAGAAATTATAATAAGATTTGGAAATATTGAGAAATTTAATTCAATCTTAAGAACTAGCTCTACAAATCGTTAGTAGGTAGTACACATCCTACTATCAATTTAACCATATGGATGTGTAAACCACCTTGTATAGCTTGTTGGAGGAGTCTAAAAAGAATATGCCATAAATCACATATTAACACTAGAAAACAAATATCTACGTTTCCACCGAAATAAGAAGGAAAATATATAATCATAATCCTCTCTTAGACATGGTGGTGCGTAGAAAAATGACCTTATTCGTGAAGTAGTATTTCTACGTATATCTAGACATGAATCGCTAGCTAAGATGATATTTCGAGGTACATTTGAATGCAGTAGAAAGAGAGCCCACCCAAAGTGAAACTGGATGGATGACATATTGGACTAGTCTACCCTTACACTAAATCATAAATAATACGTGTTAATCTTGAAGGGTGGAGGAAGTTGTGTTCGTAATTATCATGTTCTCCCCCTCCGACGACCTCGTCACGGGACTAAGTAACTATGTATGTAGTATTTGTGTCTCGTTTTATCTTCAGCGTAGTATTATTGTATAATTTTTATCGTATTATTTGTATCTTATTATTATTTTCTACCCGCCTGAACGAAGTGGTTTATGTGACCCTATTTTAGTGATTAAGAAACCTTATATCATCATATATATAGTTATATATATATGTGTATGTTATATATATATATATATATATATATATATATATATATATATATGTATATTTACATATGTATTACCGCGAAGGCATATTTGTTCATCTTTATTATAATATAATCCGTAACAATTAAGTCTTTTACATAATTCTTTGCAACCCGATAATTTAATCGGGTGTATTATACACAACTCGTCTGTATTGGTGGTAAGCGGTTGGACGTTCTTTACTTGTTTGGTGAAACCTAAACACAATTATTTGTTTTTTATTGTAATTCCAGCTTAGTCAAGATAGTCATGCTTATGGTATGTTATAGTGACAGTTATTATATATATATATATATATATATATATATATATATATATATATAAAATATATAAAATATATTATTATTAAAACGTAATACTGAATCTATGTTATTTATAACATTTTAGGTGTTTATAAATAATATATAGATACGTTTATATATATAGGTACTTTTAAAAATATATTGAATAACCTTATAATAAAAACAAACTCCCTTTGACTAAACAAGATGTAATTTTTATTATACGTGCACTGTTAAACATTAAGGTATTAAGAATTCATTGTATAGGGTATACCTATTTGTATATGTATACATATCGTTAAAATATCACCAACATTTGCCATATACCCTAACTAGGGTATGACCCTACACAACTTTTAAACTCACTAGGGTACAATATACATATTTATTAAGGTACATATATGTTAAATATGAGCGTAACTAACTGCTAAATGCACTAGGGTACACTTTATATATGTATTAGGGTACAACAATATTAAATATTAATGTAAGTGACTATTATATTTACATATTATTCAATTCAATTACGTTATATATCATATAATTGCATTAGGGTATACACGGTATCATATAATTAGGGTACACCAGCTAATATTCTTTAGGGTATAGTTTAATAATTTGTAGGCTATTGATTGTATTTATTCAAATTGTACCCTAATATGGGGACACTACTGATACCTTAAAAAGGCACTCGCTGTTCCCTAATTTTTAACAGTGTGTGAATGTAATATATATCAATGATATATAGTTATTATTAAACGCTATTCACATGAGTAATCTATTTTTGCAATTTTCGCAGTAAAATACTTACAAATACCAAAGCTCTTTGCTTAGGGCTTTGCAGATACATACATTTTATGAACATAATTTCATTATATAATCAAAAAGTGGTAATATACATATATTCAATATTCAATAATTATATAAGGAATTATTATAATTATTAATATTATAATTATAATATTAATATATAATTATAATTAAACGATCGTAAACGATTAAATAACTTAATCTTAATTACTTACAATCGTAAGCGATTATAAATAGACTGACACCTAGAAAGATAAATGTGTATGAATTAATACTCGTCAGTTTACTAGTGAGTGCGTTTATTTACCAATTGCATAAATTATCACAAAAACTAGAATAAATTCGGATTATAACATATAATTGCAGTAAAAACATAGACTTTTACAATTTGGCGATTCTTAAGTATTCTACTGCGAAATTGCTGGAATATATTGCTAATATATAAATATAATAGTTTACTATTAATACAACTTGACTTTTGTTACATGTAATAGGCATGTAATAGGCAATATCAAATGCATTTGATATTTCCTATCTAGTTACACTTATCACTTATACTGATGATAATAACGAATATCTAATGTTATTAATGAAGAGTATTTATTTAGCTTCATGTTTTAATTTTCAAAATATAATACTATATATTAAGTATATAGACTACCAAGTTGGTACGTCGAACTTCTTCTGGCTATCAAATTTATTACACATAATAATGTATTCATAAATTATTAGTTTTAAATAATACATTTATGTTCTATGTTATACATTGCACCATTCTATATATATATATATATATATATATATATCATCCTATAGGATATATAATATAATCATATTGAAATCGTTAATTTAAAAACGAGATTTTAACATTGATGTATATATAAATAATTATGCAAATATGTACTCCTTGACCAATGCGATAAAATCATTCAAGCGTAAACAATATGATTCATACAATATACATTAGAAGATGTTCTTTTATTAACGCTAACATTAATTGAAATTGCATAGATATAATAGGAGTAATACATGTATCGCTTTGTTGTATATACATATATTTAAACATGTTTCTAAATAACCTATGACTAAAGACGTTACGGTAATATATATATATATATATATATATATATATATATATACGATAGATATGTAACTAAATTAAACCTACAATCTAGATAATTAACTTAATATCGAATAACTATAGTATTGTGTATGTTTATACACCCCAACGGTAGGTGACTTATATTTACTATATTTAAAATATATTTTTTAATTATTCATTTTTTTTGGAGAATTAATAATTATACGATGTTAAACTTCATTATTTGTCTAAATTATATCTATATTATTACTAATATATTGTTAATACTATTTATAACAATATCATTTTAACATTATAATGTTTGTGAATAATAACAAAACACTTTTTTTAATCTATACTATATTATATATAGTAATTAAAATTAACTAACACTTTTGTGAGTTGCACGAAATATACCCTATAAAGTTCAAGTATTATATTAATAATAGTATTTATATATATAATATATTTATTTATAATTAGTATTTTATGTATTCAATGATAATGATAAAGTATACGTTAAGCCTGATAGAGATGGGTTAACTACTAAATACACTAACGTATGTTCAATCACTACGTGTATGCACTGCGATAATGAAGGGTTACGTAACATAACAGGGTTTAGGACCATAGTTCACTATAGTAAACCTCTTAATTTCTGGTTTTATAGAGCTACGCTTATGTAACCGAGTACTTGTAGTACTATATTAGGTATAAGTAAGCAGGTGTTTGTAGAAGCATTGTTTCTTGTCGATACATTTACCCTTATATATAATATATATATATATATATTATTATATATATATATATAATAATGGTGTTTTACAAAACTACTAAATATATAGAATGAACGTTAACTTATTAATATATTCAGTTGTAGTTTTAATAATTTTAAGGGGTATACCTAACTACTTTAAATATCTACTTTTTTTCTATACTATTATTCAACAGTACCCTTGCATCAAGGACAAATTTCCTTATTTACATACTGCAAAGAATGTATTTTACTTTCGAAATATCTATCTCACAAACTATTCTAATTCCCTATATTTTTCAAAATAGTAATCTTTTTTTATATTCAATTTTATATGGTAATATTAAATTATTAACTCTTGGTTGTATTAATAATTATATATATATATGCATATGATATGATAAATATATATATATATATAAATATATATATATATATATATATATATATCATATCATATGTATTTACATTTACTTTAAGATTATCGTTAAAACTCCGCCATTAAGAGTAATTTGTATTACATCTATTAGTCTAATAGTCTATTACAAACTTTAAATATGCTTAATTACGGAACAGGCTTCTACAATACGTTTGATTTCGACTTTTATATAATATTATAAATACAAAGTATTCAGATAAAATATATTGTTGTAGTTATTAAAATATATATATTATAGTCAATGATTTTTCTAAGAAAAAATTGCTTAGTAAAATCTTTTCTGTGGTTTATCGCTGTTACGTGTTATGTATTTATCGTGTATTAATGCATAATGCATATTTGATTCACCCACTTTTCAAGTTATCAAGAAGTCAACTTAGATATAACTTTATGTTATATATAATTTATTATTTTTTTATGAATTTATTCCAATTATAATTGTACTTTTTAGATCTTTTCAGAATGATAAAGGGTAATTGTCTCGATAAGCTTTGGTTCTATAATTACCCGGTTGTTAAAACCAAATATCTTAATAATAATAATAATAATAATAAATATATATATAATGTTTTATGAACTAACCTATACTAGTAAAATATAGAATAATGTAACGTATAATCATCTTATATTATATTAGACTAAAAATATATTCTATAACATGATCATTAGCAAATATATTTATTATAAAAAATATATTAATTATGAAACGTATTATAAATTTACGAACGAGATTTAAAATTAAAAATTAAATTTAATATCATAACAAATACAAATTGTAACTGAATAATCGTATAATAAAATATAACATATTATAATATCAATCAGTATGTAGTACAGTATTTCACGTTATCCGAGTCCTAATACATTTTCATTATATAGTTAAGAAAACATAACAAATATCATATAATACTTTAAAACTATACATTGCGTATCCCTTATAATAATATTTATAATTATATTTATAATAAGCATATATCATTACGATAGTTTAACAACAACAGAAGTTGCACATGTGTAAAAATCGTTATTATTCAATTTCAATTACTATTCAATCTAAATTAAAGATAAATTATATTGTTTTATAATTTAATGACTAATATCATTATTCAAATAATAGTTATTATCCTATATAAATATATATATATATACTTACTTAGTTAGTTACTTAGTTACTTAGTTACTTAGTCCCGTCACGTAGGCGTCGTAGGGGGAGAACATGAAAATGTTTTTAATAAATTTTTCCATATTATAAAGTTTATATTTTAAATTTGATAACATAACAATATTCTTTCCAATATATGATTTTACATTCTATACAATTTTCTTGAATAGATTTATATCTATTTTATATTTTGTACATCATACATTTCATATATGCGCCTATTTATATTATTTATTTAATTTGTTGCATATATATATATTTATATGTTTATATGTGAATGTAAATTTCATTATATTACATTATCTTTTTAGGATAAGTATTGTATTGATTAATTTTATAATTATATATATTCAGTGACATTATGACGCAAAAACAAGATATTAATGAATTAAAAAACTCTATTCAAGAACTGCATACATATGTATCTGAATTAGTAAATAAAGTTGATGAACTAACTGCAGTTGTAAATAATAAAGATAAAACAATTATTGAGTTAGAACAACAAATTAATAACCTTGAACAATTTTCAAAACAAAATAATATTATTATATCTGATCCTAAATTGAATTTTTATTTAACTCAACGTAATCTAGCACCATATTTCATAACATTTGCAAAGGAAAAATCAGATATAATTATACAACCGTATGACATTGTTAAGATACATAAATTAAAAAACAACAAGAATAAACATAATACAATTTTAGTCAAACTACACCATAACTCTACTAAATTTGAAATTATTAAAAATTCTAAAAAATTAAAAGGCACTGATACATATATAAATGAACATCTAGCACAATTTAATTCTGATATTTTCTATAAAGCTCGACAACTTCGAAAAGATAAAGTGATATTACATTGTTGGACTATAAATGGAATAACTTTTATTATAAAAAACGAAGATTCCTCTCCAGTAAAAATAACAGATATAAATAAATTCTCTGATATATAAATATTTTATTTTGTATTTATTTGTCGTTGTCGTTTGTTCTAATTTCATATTATATTCTATTTTTAACATTTTATTATAATTTGTATTTACATATATTTTTTATCTATATCTTTATTCTTTTATATTATCTTATTCAATTTTAACTTTTTAATATTTGTAATATATGAACTTGAATGAAATCTATCCGCAATTTAATGTGGATCAAATTAACAATTTTAGTTCCAATAATGATAGTTTTAATAATAATAATTTCTCAAATTGTAATTTTAATTTTCTCAATGAATCCAATTATTACACCTCAAATGAATGGAAGTTGAATTCTAATAAAAATAATTTGTTTAATTTAAATATTATTAACATCAATATTAGGAGTTTAAAAAAAAATGTTGATAAATTAATTATGTTTTTGAATACGTTTGATGATAATTTTGATATAGTTTCAATTACTGAAACATGGATGAGTGATAATAATATTTTCATTTTTAATATTCCTGGTTATAACCATATATGTTCAAATCGTAAACATAAAAATGGAGGTGGTGTTTTAATCTATATACGTGAATATTATCAATTTAATATTCTATCTACCATATCAAATAACTATTATGACAACATATCAATTGAAATTATTTTTGTAAAATCAAAAAATATTATTTTCAGTACAATATTGTCCTCCTACTTTAGAAAAAATAGCTCACTCTACATTTATTGATTTCTTGATAAATAATTGTCAGCAACATGTTAGTAATGATAAAAAAATGATTATCTGTGGTGACTTTAATATTGATCTAGTGCATGTAAATACAAATAAAGTGGCTAATACCTTTTTTGATACGATGATTTCACTAGGTTGTTCCTATCTAATTAATCGTCCAACTAGAATCGACACTAAACATAATTCTTCAACTATAATTGATAATATATTTACAAATTTTAATCTTAATATGAAAAGATTTTCAGGAATAATTATTTCAGATATATCTGACCATTTTCCAATTGTTTTAAATTTACAATTGTCTACCAAACCTCAAGATAAAGTTAAATCTACTAAAATCAAACAAAATCAAATTAATGATATAACCATGTTTAATCTGTTTGAAATTTAAAAAAAACAAACTGGGAATTCATAAAAACTAACGATACAGAAAAATCTGGAATACTTTATCTTAAATTTTGATAGATACTGTCCAAAAATTAATAAAGCCTCCCACAAAAATAAACTCATTCCATGGAATACCCGAGATCTTAAAAAGACTTGTAGAAAAAAACAGATATTATATAAAAAATATAAAATATCTAAATCTGAAAATGATTTATTTATTTACAAAATTTTTAAAAATAATACAACATATTTAGTTCGAGAAGAAGTATTATTCAAATCTGTTAAAAAATTGCTCTGATACAAAAAATACATGGAATGTACTAAATAATTTACTTAATGTTAAAAAAAAATTCAAACAACTATAGTTGTTTGAATTTTTTTTTAACATTAAGTAAATTATTTAGTACATGGTATACCTTACAATTTTAATGTAAATAATGTGAATATTGTTGATTCTAAACAAATTGCTAATGAATTTAATTCTTTTTTTAGAGACATTGGTTCTAATTTAGATAATAATATAAATAATTGTAATGATGATGACTTTAAATTCTTTTTACCTGAAACTAATATACATAGTTTTTTTTAACACCAGTAAGTTCAGAGGAAATTATTAAAGTATTAAATGAATTCAAACCAAACAAATTAAGAGATCATTATGGCATATCCATGCAGTTACTTAAATGTATTTTTCCTGTATTGGTTTATCCATTTGTTTTTCTTATAAATTTATCTTTTGAATCAGGCGTTGTACCGGATTTCTTAAAATTATCTAATATTATCCCTTTACACAAAACTGGTGATGATACATTTTTTAATAACTATCGTCCAATTTCTCTCACCTGCCAATTCGCAAATATTTTAGAAAAAATATTTTATTCTCGCTTTTATAGTTTTTTATCATCTTTTAATATATTAACTCCTTTTCAATTTGGTTTTAGGAAAGGATACAGTACATCACATGCAATATTTAACCTCCAGTCACAAATCAGTAACTTTTTTAATAATAACAATGTTGGCGCTATAATCTTTATTGATTTAAAAAAAGCATTTGACACAGTTAATCACAGAATATTACTTTTTAAATTAAAACATATTGGAGTACGAGGCATTGCACTTAATTGGATAATGAACTATTTAACAAATAGATATCAACAGTGTATATATAATGATGTAATTTCAGATAAACTAAAAGTCATAACGGGTGTACCCCAAGGCACCATCCTAGGACCCATTTTATTTTTAATTTATATTAATGATATTACAAAATCATCTTCTCTATGTAAGTTTACCATGTTCGCATATGATACTACTTTATATTTTTAAAATACATCAGCAGAAATACTTAATTATATTTGTCAAACTGAATTAAAAAATATTAATAAATGGTTAATATATAATAGATTATCATTAAATTTAAATAAAACTTGCTTTATGTCTATTAATTCAAGACCTATTATAAATATAAATTTAAATAACAGAAATATTGAAAGAGTTACATTTTATACATTTTTAGGCGTAATTATAGACGATATATTGAACTGGAAACAACATATCTTGTTTTTAAAATCAAAACTAAAACAAATCATATGGATTACCAACATTATTTCCAAATTTATAAATAAAAAAGCATTACTTCATATATATAATTCCATATTCTTGACTCATATAAAGTATTGTAACATATTTTGGGGAAATACATATAAATCTAATGTATCATGCATATATATTCTTCAAAATCGAATGATAAGGATTATATGTAAAAAACATTTTTTACATCATACTAGTGGACTATTTATTGATAATTCTTTATTAAAAATAAATGAAATTACATATATAGTTACATGTGAATTTATGTTTAAAATGTTCAATGATCTTCATCCTGTTATAACAAATGCATTTTTTTCTGTAACCTCATCATCTCACAACACTAGGAGCATAAATAATTTCTCAATTATTAATTTCAAAAAAGAACTTTGCAGAAGAACATTAATATACATTGGACCAATTATCTGGAATAAGCTTGATAATATTTAAAAAATATTTCAAATTATAAATTATTCAGGAAACGTATGTATAAAAATGTGTTATCTTCTTACTCAGTATAATTATAATCTAAATCTAATTTTTCTAATTTTAAATATTTTATCATGACTTTTATCTAATAATATAATCCATATTTTATTCTTATTTTAATTTATTGATGTTTATGTAAAAATTAAAAAAAAACATTAATACTTTTGAGTGTTTTATTTTACAATATTTTTTTTTCCCCGACATTAATAATATTATTTTACTGAATTTTTGCATTTTATATTTGAATTTACTTTCATGTTTTCTTTCTTTTCTTTTTAATTGACGTTTATATATAAATAATAAAATTAAAAAAAACTTTTAGGTAATTCTTTTTTTTTTAGTATTTTCTTTAGTATTTTTTATTTCCCTCTGACTAATAATATTATTTGACTTTATTTTTAATTACATAAACATTTTGTATTGAATCTTTTTTCTTGTATATTTGATTATACTTCTTTGTTTTATTTCTCTTTATTGACACTTATATAAAAATTAGTAATCAAAACTAACATTTTAGTTTAAACAATATTTTACATTCTTTACATTATTCTAAAGTATTACTAAAAAATTTCTAAAACTTATTTACTGAAATAAATTTATGAAAAAAAAAAAAAAAATGTTACATACAGTTCTTACCATCTTTCTAAATATTCTTTTTGTTATGTTTTATTCAGTTTTATTCAGTTTTACTTCATTTTACTTCATTTTTTCTTCATGTATACTAATACATCTATATTTTTGTTTAGTGTATTATTTTATAGTATACTATATACAAAGTATACTTATTATTTATTTTAGTTATTTATTTATAAATAATTAAATGATTTCATAATTTGATGGCAAGTTCAAACAATTTATATTATTTTTCTAATTTATTCATTGTATTGTATCTATGTAAACAGGAAGTCATCTAATATTTTATAATATTTTATTTATTTAGTTTTTTTGAACTTGCTTTAAAATTAAGGGTAATTGTCTCGATAAGCTTTAGCTTCTACAAAAACCCTGGTGTAAACCTAAATCTGATAATAATAATAATAATAATAATAATATATAACGATCTTTTGCGATAACTAAAAGTTGCTGAAGAAGGAGATTAGAGTATTCAAAAATATCATTTAACCAATTTTTCTTTGGTATTCCTCTTTTTCTATTACTTTAGACATATCATTGAAGAATTGTTTTGGACATGGGATCATGTCGAGTTATATGTCCGAATTTTTTCATATTCTTTCGCATGATTATATAAAAATATTATCTAATATATATATATATATTCTCATAAATGGAAGTACTATTACCATTGATTCAATACTAATTCCTAATCCGTCTTTGTTCCTCGTGTATCATGCAATATATTTCCGTAAAATCGACTCAAGCTTCACTCGTGGTATTGTTTTTAAAATAAATGAAAGTATTATTTAAACTATCTTTAATAGAATATATTAGTTAATAGATAGATAGTATAATATATGATATAATATAACAATAAGACGTATAACAATATTGTACATATGTATATATAAATAGTAATAAACAAATTATATAAACTTATATATATAAATTTAGCGTAGACTCTCCGATAAATCATTGAAAATATCTTCATACATCTCGACTGTATATATATATATATATATATATATATATATTTATATATATATATATATATATATATATATACATATATGTATATACTATTATTTCTGATCGTAAGTACATCCAAAAAATTACACAGTTCCCATAGAAGAGTAATTACGTAAGTATATTTTATAACGTAAATATAACGATCTATCTATCAACAAATATGAGTGAATTTCGCTATTTCATAAATACATTATCAAGTCATTATAATGGTAAGATTGTTATTCGACAAGAAGAATTGAAAACAACATCTATCAATAATAACCTTAAACTTTAACCAGAATAACTATACAGTTAATAGATATGATGCATGACGTGAATTGCACGTTTAAAATTACTTTTTTCCTTAGATGGAAAACATACTAAAACCTATACCCATGATCAGATGAAAAGCTTACAATAAATGAAATGAACTTCACGAGATACAGCTGCAGAAGCTTAAGCCTGAATTAATAATTAAATTCTTAATCGGAATTCCGATACATCGATCAATATAAAATGCGTTATAACCAGGTACACAACGCGAGTCAACCTATCTAATAATGTATGCCTACATGTTATAGTGGATGATTCAGGTGTCGATATCAATAGAAGCTCTCGAGCAAGATATTGAGGTACCAATACGTACGTTGCTTTCATTTCATATAACTGACTTCTCCGGGTATACGCTATAGTCATGTGGATAGATAATCACTAGCGATATCCAAGAGATTCCAAAATGTCGATAATTTCTCGAAGATAGAATATGCAATTTAAATACATAGTTATAACTAACGTTCTCTATTCGTTAGATATAACTTGGCATATTCCAGATACGAGTATTCTAGATATTTATAATTTATTACATAATTGGCGGATGACATATGCCATATATGGCATGCCATCCTGGTGGATATCCTATAGGATAACATACGCTTATAACAGCTCGACGAGCAATAATGCCGCAGATGCATTTTATAAATATATATCAACGATATGAATAGTTACACTCTGCTGAATAGTGTCTACCCTTTACTGGTGTTATGTATAACTACATCGATTCGGCATACATATACGTATATCGAACTGAAACTGAAACGGAAAAATGTACTCGAGTTCGCAGGGGCATATCCGAAGAAAATTAATCCAAAAATGAAATTGTGAAACTGATAAAGTAACTTACGAGATACCGTACGTGAGAAGTTAAACAAACGTATTTGTGAACTAGTCTATATTATCTGACACTGATGGACAATCTACAGATAAAACTACTAATCGACATTAACGTGGAAGAATATAAATAATACCGTATAAGCCAACGGCTGGGTTAGAGTGGAATGTTATCACGTTAACAATATAAGGTAGGGTGTAGGACCTACACTGTAGGGTGTAGGGTGCAGGTGCCTTACCTACATGTGAATATCAAAATGCTAATAAGTAACCCATTTCGAGTAGATTGTAAATATACACGTAGATATAGTAGGTCCTATTACAATAGCACACGAACAGAGATATATACTCGTAATAGTATATTCGTTATACAAAACATAATATAATAATAAAATACAAAATTAAACTAGCGATAATAACAATTCATATATGTGAAGTTAGAAAGTTAAGTGTGTAACATTATTAATGAGGACAATTTATTTTTTTACAAATATTAATTATACAGATTGATCAAATGACGTATACTTCGAGTGTTTATTTGAACTTTATTCCATAGATAGGAAGCAGACATTGTCTACTCTCTGTTATTAGTTAAATTAACATTATTACTTAAGAAGATAAGTAATATTATTAGAATGCGGGGAAATATTAAGAGGAATTATTATAATTATTATTAGTAAGATATAATTTGATTTTGTATGATATATTAAGTTATGAGTGATGATTAAATGAGATGTATACCTATATTCTATAAAATATGGTATACATCATAGTATTATCTTAGTAAATAGTTAACACAACCGTTACCTATATCGAACTTTGTATTTATCTACAATAATTCACTAACATCTCTACATGGAAAGCATACCTATGGTGATATTCGTATAGTACGGGTCCTTACAGAGTTTTAGAAAAGAAAGAATTGTAGTTAAAAACAATCAAGTACATCTTTATACCTAAAAAAGTCTACCCTTGTGCCTTAAAATACGATCCTATACATGTAGCTACGTGGTTATCATCAGAGACCTAGCCGACTTAGGAGAGTATTATAGCGGCATCCCTTAATATAGGTGTAGTCACATGGGTCATCGTCACACTCGACTGCACACCGGATCATACCATCACAGTGCATATAGCTCTATAGCTATGCTGATCGTGACACTATATTGGTAATACAAATATATTTTGGTTCAATATTGGTTTTTAATAAAAAAAATTCAATCAAATATCTCGAAATATCTCTACTCATGCGCATATATATTTGTATTATACTATATGTAAACTATATAGCATTTCTCACGCGTAATTGCATTGTTTAATAAACAAAGATATTTATTTTTATTTTATAAATTTGTCTTTCAGCCTCTTTGCCATACTTAACTTTACATTATACCGATTTTAGATTATTTCCTTCAAACATTATAAGATAAGAACAATCTTAAAACCATAATAAGATTATTTTTAAATATAAATTTAATTTTAATTTTATCATATATATTAATTTGATTTTATATTTCATTTGTATTCATAATATATATATATATATATATATATATATATATATATATATATTTATCTGGGGGTATATGGCTCAGTGGGACAACCACAATCTATATATTAATTACTTTATACTATACTAAGCCATGTATGTCATGCAGAGGTCCCTACGTCTACTCCAATCAGTTCTGGTTGTTCACTTGCAAGTAAACATTTGTGTTTATCAACAACTTAATAAACTATATAGAAAAACACAAAACAAAAATGTTACTATTGAATTGTATTGTCCGGGACCCCTCACAGTTATTTATAATAAGTCGTAGACTTATTAAGTGGTCCATTTTTATCCGCTATTTATATTGAATTTAAAAAAAATTATTTATATAAGAGATTTCAATAAATAATTATTATATATATATATATATATATTCAATTCATTAATTAAATCATAAAAATGTATTTCATCACTATTCAATAAAAAACAAAGTAGTCTAATAATTCTTTAAATGTTTTTAATGTAGATGATTAATTTGTATGTTAACTGTTACCTGAAAAATCTGGTCCAATAATGACCCTAATTATAAATTTTTTTTGGATATTCCATTATATAAATTTAAGCCATTTGTAACACATTTGAAGGTCGAATCCATATTAAAAAATATGTTTAAAATCACTCTTACTGCACATCATGATGTGTATGCTAATATACACGCTTGCACGATACGGGCACTTTATGCTTGTATATAGACTCTGGTTTAATATCGTATTAACTTCATTATAATCATTATCTTAATAGTTATTATCTATTAATGTACTATAGTATACGTATACGATCATATATGTGATCCTACACTACGTATATTTAATGGTGAATTTATAATATATATAGGTAATAATAATCTTATAAAAAAATCGTATTTTGAAATAAATTCGTATTTATTGCGAAACACGAATCCACTCCACTAGGATAGACTTCTCCGCTAGGAATGACTCACCGCTGCCTTCATCGCCGCCTCGCCACTGTAGTATCGCTACTAAGGCCGCATGAGTCACCCGGCTGACTCACCGTATGAGTCACCGTATGACTCAGGTATGCGCGCACTCCCGCGTGTTCTATCCGCTAGGGGTCGGCCCGTCAAGTACGTCGAGTGTTTCGTCGCTTTTGGGGCGGCTCTCGGCTGCTGTCGAACTCGATCAAACTTTGGTCCAGATGGCGGGTGACCGTCATGTAACGATGCATATCGACGGTCGACTCGATGGGTGGGACTATGATTCTGGGTTCGCCGTAAGTAGGCCTCCATATCAACGTCTGAGAGTTGTTGGCGTTCGGAGGTCGAAGGGCGTATCTATTCGGGGACGTAGAATATTAATAATTATTATTAATTTAATTTTACAATAGCATGTATATATAGTAATAATAATAATAATATAATTTATTGAATATAGAAAATAGATATTCAATATGACATAAAACAGGAGATAAAACTAATAGTACGAAATATTATATTATACATACTATTTTAAATAAAAGTATTCAATCTATCAATAATATATATTATATAGTAAATAAGATGCATTTAGGATAATAATATACAAATTAATTAAGACAATAGATAGAATAAATTTACATATTTCTCGAACCATTCATAATACAATACTGATAAATTATATAATAATATAATAATAAATATAGTAAATATATGTCGTAATATATATATATTGTATTTCAATAGTTTAAGTTGATAATAGTGATATGAATATGAATGTGAAATAAAGATATCATAATATGTGTATAGATATAAATCTAAAAGTAACATCACGGAAATATGTAATACATTTATTTATTTTATATTTTAGAGGCGGATTAGAAAACAACGAATATTTCGAATATATTTTCAATTAGTCTCAATTTTGCTATCGAAATAGTGTTATTTGCAGTAGATTTCTAGTGTAATATTTCTTTTCGTAATTGTTATTCACTACGATATTATTGTATATATATATATATATATTTAACATAGTTAATATTAACATTAATATTAATATATATATATATATATATATATATATATATATATATATATATATGTGTGTATATACATGTGTAAATTTCACATAAGGATAATTATTGGCAACAGGAATATACATTGATTAATGTATGATTATCTAGATTCAATACAAATATAGTAATGCAATTAAAACTACTAACCTGAACTATATATATATATATATATATATATATATATTATATAGAGATAACGTACCTTTCCAGCACAACATCATTGTTCTCCAATATTCTTGGGCTCTTTTGATCGATGGGTCCAACGACTCTGGCCCTCTGTCCTAACGGCATCTTAGGGTCAATCGCTATGGCCAGTTGCATGGTCCAGTGTATCGTCTTCAGTACGTGATACTGATTATTCGCCAGGTCTTTGGCCACTAGGAACGTGAAGAAACTCTGCTCTCTGTAGATGGAGGTCAGCCGAGGCAGACGGTCGAACTTACTGTAAGGAACGTACCACGTGACCTGCGGAAGGGGGCGTGGTTACATGTGAAGGGGCGTGGTTAGCACGAACAGTGTATTCGATATATTTGCTAATAATATAATTCTTTTTACGCGATCATTTTAACTTTCCTAATTCATAAATATTAATGTACATTTAGAATATGGGTAATTTACCGTATTTTAATTCACAAATGTAATTGTTCATACGTGTGGTATTGCAACAATTGCCAAATTATGAGTAAATTAAAATAATGTAATTAATATTTTTTTAATAATTTGCTCTGTTAATATATGACGATATAATATTAGCATTATTAATATTAATATTTTATATATATGTGTGTATAAACCTGTGGGAAGAAGTTGTCGTTCATGTGCACGGTGATTGACTGGGAGGTGGAGGCCCCGTATAAAGTTTTAGTTTCGTTGCGTAGTCCGTACCTACGTATACAACAATGAGTCATACAATGAGTCATACAATACGAATTCAATATAGTACGTACGATATAGCGTACATGTATACTATAGTAGTATAACTATGCTACTCGAATGGGGGTGGGGTGGGGTTAATAGTGAAGCTGTGTTCTACGCGCTATAGTATTCGAAGTGATCTAGATATGACATAGATGGGCAAGGTTTGCGTCGGCAAGTTCATATTTAATATTGAAGTGTTGTACCCGATCAAGAGTGTTAACAACAATTTCAATAATAATTATAAAACAAAAATAATATATATATATATATATATATATATATATATATATATATATTATACAGGGAGATATAGATGGATGGAGAAGACATGTAATGTTATGCCGTTAAAGCTCGACCTAGTAAGGGAATATACATTATATATATATATATATATATATATATATATATACATTATAATGCGAACATGTAGTATGAGCATGCGCGTGTATGTGTGTTTACTGTAACCATGGATACTGCTTGCCGTCGGCATCCGATATCATGCTGTATTTACCGAGAACTATTTCCGGAAACTCCCAACTAGTGCTGAGAATGAATCAATGGCGAAATGTGTTATAAGTACATTATTAATTAACGTATAATATAATGTTCATGTTTTTAACTTCATCGATAGATTAGTTAATTAAATTATTATTAATATAGGTAATTTTTATATAATACTCATACATATTATATAATGTGGTATATACTCATATAATGTAATTAAATATTGCAATTGTCTTTAATAGTCGATATTACTCTTATAAGTAATATTACTAGTAATATTATAATAGCTATTATATTATTATTATTGATTAACACCGGTGTAATCATAGTTACTATAATACGTATGATTACTATAGTAGGTACGTACTAGTACTAGTAATTACTATTATATAATTTAATCAATACTTCTGCTATAAATTAATTATAAACACTTTAAAAATATGTAAATCTTAAAATACGATATCATTATACTTAGTTGCATTATTTATAAATAATAATTTAATAATTAATTCTATAACTAATTTTATAATATCTTATTAATACAAATATATACACATATAATCGAATATAATAAGATAACATTATCGATATTTTGAAGTATATTTGTTTATATTTCATATAAATATATATATATATATATATATATATATATTCTAATAACGGAGTGTATAAGTAATATATACACTCCGATATAAAATCTAACACTCCATCCGTTCCATACGTGTTCACAAAGTTCATATCCGTGCAAGTTTGAATCCATCCGATTTGAACAGCCTGGTTCTCGTCCAACGGGGGAACCTCGACAACCGCTACAGCTCTACATGTGTTAAAGATATTCAATGTATAGCGTATACAAGTTTAATTTCAAGTATACATCTGCCATTTTATTTACTTAAAAGATATTTTTGTTAATTATTATGACTTATACATTATGATGAATACTCGATCGACGGTTACTCTATTTATAATTCTATAATATCATGTTAATTAAAATAGTTGGTATTAATTTAAATTTGTTATACAATAAATGGATTTATAATTTTATCACTAATATTCTAACCTATATATAAATGTATATTAAATTAAAATTTATTTTATTTAAAAATAAAGTAGTATAATAATTGCATAAACCAATTTTTAGAAATTATAGGACTTATTATTAGATTCTCATAAAAATCAAATACAACTATTTAACAATATATAATCTTTAATTATATTGTAATTAATATATATGAATATTCATTATACCAATTAAATGTTAAATTTCTTATATATTATATATTTTACAGATATTTTAATATATTATAGTATTGTTATATATATATCGAGAGAAAGTTAGTTATACGCATATAAAAAGTGAATTCCATAACTTTAGGACAACCATTGAACAATTATAATTACCTGATGATTATTCTCATGTTTCATGGAAAGATGATCACGTACCGATCTCTTGTTAGTAGATATTGATAGTGGTGCTGAATGTGTGACTCACCTATAGGTGGGTATAAATAGCTTGTGGGAAATACATAACAATGTAATTCATAAAGGCCGCGAAATTGAACCAGCAAACCAAACAAGTATATTTACAGTAAAGTATATACAACATAAATTGCGCATAATTCTCTTTTAGATACGTTCAACATTAATAATAATATGTCCACTTATATTTATATAATATACTTATAACCGGAAAGTAAATATATGTAGGTACTTCATATGCGTTCGTTTTTAACCGTAACATTATTCTTAGACATTGTTTAATAAAGCTCACATAAGGTAGAAGTTCGAATAACTTTAAACATATTTTTATCAAATTGCTTCTTAGTTGATATTGTTATACCGAATGTAATCATAAATATATATATTGGTTTTAGATGCGATTATTAAAGTGAATGGAGAATATTTTCTTAACTCAGTAAACAATCATCGTAGCTTGAAGAATTAATCATTAAGCGTTAATCATTAATCATAAATCATTAGTTTGTGATCAATTGTAATCATAAGTGAATACGTATAATTTCTATATATAGATATTCCTTATATTATGATATTGTTTAAATATAGAAGACATAGGTAATGAGAAATAAATATAACTGAGTATTGACTATACTTTGGGAACACGGTGAGTATTGATAACAACTTTAGATAGGTATTAATTACATAATATATAATAGTATACTATTCCTATAATAGTAGTAATCTTAATTAAATAAGTAAACTCATTATAACTTGACTATATATACCAAATTCATTAATTCGATTAGACATACTAGTGTGATTAACGTACTCGACAGCTAAGGTTTAAGGCTAGGCAATGCATACTGTCACGTGATAATGTAACATATTAAAACATATAATGAATTAATGTCCGATTTCCACGCTAAGAAAGTAGGCGTTAGCTATAGATATTATCATGAAATAACTTCGTACATACAATAAGTTGTATAATTTTCTTGAATATTAATATCACCCGTATTAATCAAAGTTATCAATATATTGATTCAAATATATATAGGAAATTTCCAACGTTAAGGTCAGTTAAAAATGTTATATTAAAGTATTAATTTATATATTATATCTATATAATATATATATATATAGCATCGGTGGGTAAGACCAATATTAACATAATCAACAGTGTTTAAAATGCAACAATATACAATTCAATAACATTTAAAATTATATAAAACACCAATTGAATATTAATTTAAATATTAAATATTCAAATATTTGTTCAGTTTTTATGAAATTGAAATTATATTAAAAACTAGATAAATATTTAGTTATGTATTAATTGTATAAATTGTTACTAATAATTATAATATATATATAATTATATTATTTATAATATTCATTATATGTTAACATAACACAATATTAGTATTATCATTATAAAACTATATAGTATAAATATAATCATAAATAATATATATATATAGTATATAAAAATATATATCAATATACTTTTGCGATAACACATTTATGTAACTAACCTTAATATATATTATATAACCTATATATTATACTGTATATTATACACACACATATATATATATATATATATATATATATATATATATATATATATATATATATATATATAAATATTAATGATAAAATATTAAATATGATAAATATTAATTACTTCCATAAATAATCTTTAATTAAGTACATTAGATATATTTAATTTTGTTAAATAGTTAATATAAATAGTATTACCATAGTAAATGTATACAATTCATTTAAAATCAACATGTCACACTACATGTAATAAATAAAAATCTTATTAATAATACAAGTTAAGTATCGAAATAATAACATTGTTATAATTAGTTTCATTTGAGGTATTAGTATTATAACGCATGCGATTTTTTATGAATATAAAAATAGTTCACACGCTGCTCGCTGATTGGTTATAGGGTTTATATATTAAGACACATGTATGTGTACTCTATAGAGTGTCCATATTTGGGATTTATATGACATATATGTATATGATTATAACTTAATTAATATTTGATAATAAATATAGATATTATGTATATAATGTTTAGAATGCTTTGTTTTTTTAATAATATATTGTTATGTTTTATATCGATTTGTATATTCTTGAGAAGGTTTTAGTCGAAATTTTTTTTCATAAGTTTATCAGTACTATTTTGATTTATTAAAAAATAAAAAATACGTATTTAGATATATATATTTAGGTATTTAGAAAATACCTATTTATATAATAATGAATATGTTATTGATTAAATATTTTTTGTACGATTTATGGTTTCTGAGATACCGAGAGTGTACGTATTCGGTTACTTTTCCCAACACTGGCAATGTATAAGGTGCCTTATACACCATACTACTACTATATATTTTATAGTACATATATGTAATATATATATTTAAATTAGATAATTATATACTCTATATACTCTGTATTAGAAATAATATGTTACATCATATGGCACAATTCATATAAAATGGTAACAATTTATTTTTAATATACACATTTATAAATTAAATCATATAAATATATAAAATAATGATATTTAAATCGGTTACGTTATATTATATAATAATAAACACATTATGGGAAAAGGAGGAAAGGAGGAAAGAAGGAAAGGAGGAAAGGAGGAAAGAGGGTTTAACCAAATAACGTTACATAATAACTACTAACTTTAAGTTCACTGTACTGAAAGTTTATTAACTTTGCGGTATTCAAAACATTGTATAATAATTAATATACCGGCATATAGTAATTATACCTGCATATCATAATTAATATATATATATATAATAATAATAACCTAAAATGAGGTGTTCTATATTTAAGAACAGCTGATGATGACTCATCTATTGTAGTTAATTCTTTATCTATGCCGCATTTTAGCTTAACCAGTCGTATGGTATCTGGGTTTATGTTTACCCTGGTTCCATCTGATAGTATTATATATGTTAGTATATATTGGTGTATGTGTATATTTATATATATATGTGTGTGTATTTGTTTATGCATATGGATATATGTATGTTTATAAATGTATGATTATGTATCATCACCTTTTTAAAGGGTATTGTGTATGTAATTGCCCATTATTATTTTTTACCCCACAACAAAAAATAGATTTTTTTCCTAATCAATAATATCATATTCCCATTTATTTATCATAAATCGATAGATGTTGTTATTAGATTGTTTTTCGTGTACAATTTAAAACAAAATAATTATTTGTTATCCCCATTTAAGCATCCTTAAGCGCTATACATACTACAATACAGTACATTACGTTACTGAGCGCATGTGTACGCGCGCGTGTGTGCATGTGTGTGTGTGTGTGCATGACGGCATTACCATCCACTGGGTTGATGTATTCTCTGCCGGTGGTCAGCGAGTGCTTGCTCTCTAGGCGGTTGAGTCTAGAGTTACAGTTGTTGTCGTTATTTGTAACATCGTCTGTCATTACAATGGATGGATGGGTAGATTTGCTTTGTTTGTTTAGTTTTAGAAGTTCTGAAAGTGATAGCGATTTATAGTAAACTATAATATATATATATATATATATATATATATATATATATTATGAATATTAAAATGAAATAAATTAAAAAAATATATGTTTTTATAATATTCAAATATATACTATATATAATATTCAGATATACTTTTTATAGTAATATCAAAGCCCTTAGGCTTTGGTATTATTATCTCATGTTAGTAATAGGCTGTGATCGTTACTGAATTCGGATTAATCCTTAATCATTAATGTATTCGGTAAATGACTGGAGTGATTACTGTGTAACTGCATGTAATACCGCTACCAATGACAGAGGAGTAATACTCTTAGAATTTGCGATCTTTAGCGAATTTATCCGGGCAAATACATTAGGGAAACATAAACATCCAATAATATTTTCATGGCACTCACTAAATGGGAAGATACATAATCAGATTGATTATATCCAAGAGACGTTTTAGATCAGGTATTAATGTTTCTATAGCAGACTTCATAGAACCAGAGTATTCAATAAAGAAGATATAGTAAGTGGTCATGATCTCGTAATGATGTATTTTAAACAATAATTTATATCTCAACGAAAACTAAAGAGTACACGAAATAACTACAACATGGATATTACTAAAAAATGAATCCACTCAAACTGACTATAAAGAATCGATTGAGAACAAATTTGCAGAAGAAATAACAGAAAATGAATATATCGAGAGTACGATAACAAAATTAAATAGAATAATACACGAATTGGCAATAGAAATATTTGGATATAGCAGAAAAAAGAATAAACCTTGGATAACAGACGATATATTTGATCTATGTTATGAACGCCGAAAATTAAAACCTACAAAAATCAAAGTAGAAACGAATACAATCTACTCAAACAAACTATAAAAAGCGGTATGAAAGAAGCGAAGTAAAAATGGATAGACGAACAATGTGAAGGCATTGATAGTTCATTTATAAGTAATAACTCCAAAAAATCATATGATATTATAAAGGCACTCACATAGAACAAAAAACAGTCATAACACAATCCAAAATAAAAACGGAATAAAACTTACTGAAGAATGTGACATACTAAAAAGATGAATTGAATATTGCAATGAACTATATAACTTTGAATCTACTGAATATGAAAATGTGATCATAAATCAACATCAATGTGGAGAAGAAGATGAAGTCAACATCGGAAACTGTATTCTAAGATAATAAGTCATCGCAACTATAAAGACATAAATAAATGTAATTCAGCTGATCTTGACAACCGAACTTATACGATAAATGGTGATAAATAATAAATGGTGGCGAGACAATACTTAATTTAATGCACAGGATATGTTCAAATATATGGGAAACAAGTAACAGACCAGAAATATTGACGTAATCGATAATACTAACCATCCATAAAAAGTTAATCTCCAAAAATGCAATAACTATCATACTATTAGTTTAATCAACCACGCTAGTAAAATAGTGAAAACCCGTTTGGTTCCATAAGCAGAGCAAATAATATCTGAAGATCAAGCTGAAAAATCGAAATACATTTTAGAACACATTTTCAATGTGTTTCATTTGAGAAAAACATAATCTTAAACAAAAAAATATGTATCATATATTTATTAACTTCCAGAAAGCCGTTGACAGAGTTTGGTAACATTTAATTTGGCTCTATAAAGTAAATAAATTGATATTATAACAAATCTGTACGATAATTCAAGCATTATAATAATAAGGAAAGAAGAAATTGGCGAGTTGTTTCCATCAAAAACTAGTGTAAGACAATTTTATTTACTCTCGCCTACTATTTTGAACCTTTTCCTGTAATATATAATGGACAACGCACTGCACGCCGTGTAGTACACGGTCATAATGGAACTATCAAAATGAACGGAAATATCATCATTGACCTAAGGTTTTCTGATGAAATTGACGATCTGAAGAAGAATTGGTATCTTTAACAAAGAACATATCACTGGCAGCAAGTAAATTTGGTATGGAAATAAATCTAACTAAGACCAAATTGATGTTAAATGATAATACCTGCAATCCGCGTATCACTGTCCAGAATGAACAAATGGAGATCGTTAACCACTTCAAATACTTAGGATCCATCATTGATGAACATGGTATCAAAAAAATAAATCCTAGCTAAAGCAGCACATGTAAATCAAGTATGCAGTAATCTGAAAGTAATATGGAATGACAACAATATTATACTGGGCTATAAGCTAAGGTTTATGAACTCTTTAGTAACGTCAATTGTTATATATGCATGCTAAACATTGACACTAACAACTGAACTAGAAACTAAGATAACAACATTTGAGACAACGAACTTTCGGATTACTTGTGTTACATATAAATACAGAATAAAAAATGATGAAATCAGAAACAGAATATCGCAAGATAGCCATTACACAGACTTACTAACAATCGTAAAACGATGAATATTAACATGGTATGGTCATGTAACACTGCCTAAAGGACTATCTAATCTCATTCTATATAAAATGTTGAAGGAAAAAGACGTTGTGGTCGGCCAAAAAAGATGTGGATTGACATCAAAGAATATTCTTTCCATATGGTCCGGTAAAAGTCTTGGCGAAACTCAACTGATGGCACACAAGAGGAAGGAATGGGGAATCTTTGTTTTGAACGTGACGTTCTCCCACGGCTACCCAAGATAAGGGACCTGGTATCAAGGTAATTTCGGTATTATAATTGATATTATATTTAAAATTATCAGAATACATTTCGTATATTTACGAATGCAACAATATTATTATATTTAAAATTATTAACATATACTTAAAATTAACATTATTTCTACATTATAAACAATAACAAACAGAATTAATTAAACAAATAAACTATACACATTCGTCTTGTGATATATATATATATATATATATATATATATATATTGACCATAATATTATATAATATTAATAATAAAATATGTTAATGTTATTATGTAATTTATATGGTACGTATATACTTGATAATAAAAATTTAAAATATATATATATATATATATATTTATATATAGAAGGAATTATATAGGTACATGCAGTATAGATACATGTATAGGTACATGTAACGAGTAATGTATTCTTAAATGTTAAGAAATATAACTAAATGTAATTAACAGATAAGTCAGATATATTAAAATATGGTAATATTATTCAATTGGATATAAAGACTATATCGTATATATGCATTTGCATTGTGGGCGTTTTTTAAAGAGAATGCATTCTATTGCGATTATTGCAATCATAATACGAAATAAAATTGATATTATATTGTTATAAATAATAAAAAAATAATATATATATATATATATATATATATTAAATAACATATTCATATTAATCATGTAAATCATGATTCGTGATGTATAAATATGTGTTATGTGAGAGACGTATTACATTCAGTTAGCCTAACGTTATCTTAACAATAATGTATAATAGTCTGTACCGCATGGGTAATGCAAACATAACTACATGTCACTTGATAATGGCGTATGGGAAACGTATTTTATAGACAGCGTACATGTAGTATATATAGGGTATTACCAAAGATTTTCCGAAGGAATGCTTCGCAAAATCTTTGGTATTACTGATAATTAAGTTAAATTTGTACTAGTGATGTAAATGATGATAACATCTAAAGCATCGATGCAGTTTCAGTTACCTAAAGCATTGATATAGTATTGGTATCAGTTACCTAAATTCTCAACTCAGCTCGTGCTAGATTTGACTAGAGTCTCAGCTCGGCTCGGGATTTATTTGTCTTCCTAAAATGGAAGTCTCGGCTCGGCATCAATAACCAAAAAACTCGTCTCGAAATTAAATATATCGTCATCATTTACATAACTAATGTATACTGAGTAGTAACTTACATCTATTTACAAATATCATCCATGGATTGTTGAAGACTGTAGTATAAACTGAAATATATACCCTATAAGGGAAAATGTATCACCTCGATTACCTCTGAGCTATTACGAATTAAATCTGATAATAATTATAGTAATAATAATATTTATTATAATAATAGGTCAATTATACTAAATGCGCTGGGTTAAACGCGAGTTAGGTAAATATTGTCTGGACCTTTTGCTTACATCATTTGAACTATATAAAAATCAAATATTGATAGAACATAATTATTTATTTACTTTAAACGTAATATAATTATATATAACTATAAATAACTATACATCTTATTATAAGTAATAATACTACAAAATAATATTAATAAAAATCATAATAGTACAAGATAAATCGAGTCGAATTGGTCAACATCGATGGATATATATAAATACATATGTAAATGTTAGTAAATTAAATATTATAAGATATACATATAATCATTAGGTAAAATGTAAAAACAAATAAATGTAGATGTTCGAATGTGTAAAGTATCAGTTATACGTGATAAAGTAGAACATGCATCAGAGTTATAGTTGTGATCAAGGTTATCCAGTACGTTATTTATATTCGAATGATCCGGAAAATATTCGTTTTCGTAAATAAAGAAACATTTAATAATTAACATCGGTTTATGTTATTAATTAGAAACATTATGAATATTATTTATAATTGCTAACTAATAGCATGCGTGCTATACCTATACACGTATACACTTGTTATATACATTATTAATTATAGGACCTGTATTATACCTACTCAAATACAATCATTGTTCACTAAATATACCTATATATAGATTAATAGGCTAAATAAAGCAAGACTCTGTGATGAGTCACTGACATATATACTACGAATAGTATGGAGTCGCGTAATAGAGACTCGCTTCCTATCAACGTACGAGGTATGTAAAGTAGATAGTATACATATTATACTATTATAATATATATTATAACCAAACGATTATTGTGCAAAATAGTGTATTGTTAAATACCGATACATATTCATAAACTACATTCTATTTATAGATTTAGTAGCATTGTGTTCCGTGGTAAAGCCTATTAATCATAAATAAATGAAGTTATGTGTTTATCTTAGTAATATATTAAAACATATTTATTTTATAATATATTTCCTATATATATACATATATTCCTACAAATGATTAAATATATGTATGTATTTGTAATATAGGTTATTTCCTCATAACTGGTGTGAATATATAATCACAAAATACTTACACCAGATGAATGTGATCAGTAATGTACAATGATTGTTTAATAAGATATTTCTTATCAAACAACTATTTGTAAGACGATTATAATATGTAGTATGTAGGGGCGCTTTACATATGTTGTATGTAGGGGAGGACAAACCAATCAAAATAAATGTTGTGATAAAAGTTTGGGGGGACCAATACATATGAGGTCCCTAGGTTTTAAAGTGGGGGATATATCCCCCCCCCCCGACACATATGATGCAGCGCCCCTAGTAGTATACCACATTATTATCATATATTACCTATTGTTACGGTAAGTTGAATTACATACTATAAAGATAGATAATAGGTTGGCTATGCATATGCTAGTAGATCAGAAGTACTTCCCTTCGGTGTGTGTTGAGGTGATGTGTGTGCGGTATGAGTGTATGCGAGGTTTACTAACGTGGGGTGTTCTTGTATGTTATTACACGTTGTTTGTAGTTGTTGAATTTAATGTTTATCCGAACGCCTTCATAGTTGAAATTAATTACTCATTTTAACCAATTAGCTTTAAATAATTTTAATTAAACTCTAGAAATTAATGAATTTAAATATATAAAATTATAATAAAATTAATTGAAATTATTTGGAATTAATTAATTAATCAACGAGAAATTTTATTTCATATATTTTATTATTAATTAAGTATAATATTAGTATACTACTTTAACGTTTACAATATATTTATATAACATTTCTACTCTATATGTCGTTATTTCAATTACATTATTGTAAATATATAGAATTCAAAAAGTTTTAAAATAGATGTTCATATAATAGGTGTGTACCTATGTAGATGTGTACCGTACACATGGTATAGGTATGGTACATTATACATGTATAATAATATTGGTGATCATTATAATATTTATAATGGTTTATAATCATAGACATTAGAGTGAGGTATCTATGTTTATAATGCATTATTTCTTTTTAACGTATATAATCGTTTTATGATAATATCGATATGTTAAGTTAAGTTATTATATAATGTTAATTAATGTATATATTTACCCTATTTACCCTATTAAATTTGTCCCTTATAGTTGCAACCGTTTACTGCGTAACTTATCCCCATGCCGTTATATTGTATCGTTGGTTTACTTAACGATATTCAAGTTCATTATGTAATATTGTCTATCAACATATTATTTGGCCTGCATAGCTAACATTTACCTTCTATATTTCCTAGGATAAGCTTATAGGATTATTTTGGCTATAGTCCTTTCGATCTGGTCACATGACCATACCAATCCAGTTTCAGTCATCTGACGATGATGAATAGCTCGATATATGATACCGCTCTAGATATATGATCTCTAGATATATTATCTCTAGATATATGATCTCTAGAGATCATATATCTAGAGCGGGATCAGAGGAAAGATTTCCTATGCATTAGTTGCTCTGTCTCTATAGGTAATTACAAGTATTGTTCAGAAATTCTTCACAGCAAAGGTCATAATACCTTATAGAATAAATGTATTCTGATTTCAAATCCGTCGATTATATAGTAAGGATCCGATAATGTATACACATTTGTATAGGACACATAAGTGTACTTCTAGATATTTATCTTTAGGGCATATTTTATAGAAACAAGCAGGATTTGAATCCCTTGCATACTGCAATCATTAGTTGTGTCTTATCATGCTGAGATACCCAGCCAGTTATATATATATATATTATATTTTTAAATATTGTATCTATATATAACATTTCGAATACATATATATCGAATTAATAAATAGTTGTTTATGTTATGCATTTTAATTAAGAGTATCCTAAATACAAAGTAATCAACTATTATTAAAAAAAATATTTATTTTAATGGGTATTTCATATTAATATGAGTATAATATAGCAATTTATTAGAAACAAATTTAAATTTGTTTCTATACTAATAATTATTAGTACATTTTATAAGGGTACAACAATAGGACAAAAATATAATAAGTATATATAATATCTTATGTGACCTTAATAATACATATGGAACAATTCTTGTTCTACTTGATCTTAGCGCAGCTTTTGATACAATTTACCATAGTCTTCTCATATCACGATTAGCTAATAATGGTATCGCCGGTAATGCACTTAAATGGTTTATTTCATACATTTCTGATCGTACTTCTTCTATTCTTATCAATGGGCACATATCATCTCCTAGAAATATTTCTTACGGAGTTCCCAAGGCTCTGTATTAGGACCGATTCTTTTTAATATGTATCTACTTTCTATTTTTGATATACTTTCTAAATTTCCCCTTATATCAGTTCACTCATACGCTGATGATATACAACTTAACGTAAAATGCACTTCTGATATCAATTTTGCTCCCAATCTTATGTATAACTGTATTAAATCTATACATACTTGGCTTTCAAATAACTCTCTATCACTGAATCTAAATAAAACAGAAACTATATTTCTTCATCTCCCTTCTCCCAGACGCCCATTAGGCCTAACAGTCCCACCGTTTATCATGGTTAACAATCATAATATCATATATTCTGATAATGTTAAATTTCTTGGTGTTTATTTCGACATTTCTTTATCTTTTCATCGCCACATCTTAAATCTTATTCGCTCTATAAACTTTCATCTTCACTCTTTCCGTCTAATCCGTAACTACATCTCCCTAAGTGTTTATATAAATCTCGCCTCATCTTTCATATTACCGATTTTTGATTACTGTAATATTTTTTTCTCTTTACCTGGCTATCAAATTAAAAAATTACAAATACTACAGAATGCGTTAATACGATCAATTTTTAAAATTGATCGCTTTTCCCAAATAAATATATTTCCCCATATTTACATAGGTTGATACCTAGATTGCATTGGCTACCAATTTAGAATAATATTTAAAGTTCTTCTATTAACTCATAACTCTCTTCACCACAACCGACCTAAATATCTAGCTTCCTTAATATCTATTCCTACTCACACTATATCTCTCTACGTTCAACTACTTCTTACCTTCTACATCTACCCTCTAAACTTAATCTACATACCACTAATATTCGTGCATGGCACATATCGGCCCCTTATCTATGGAATAAACTACCACATAATCTACGCTCCACTCAATCCACCACCTCTTTTAAATCTCTATTAAAAACATATCTATTTACTATTGCATTTCCCTGATCATTTTTTATCACTATTTAATAATAGTATTTATCATTATCTACAATTTTATTTACAATTTATATTAATGTTGAGTAATTTCTGTATTCCTATTTATATTATTATCAGTTTATTATTTTCGTTTATGTTCCGTTATATTGTTTTTTGTTTTTAATTTAGACGCTTATTGCTATGGCACAAAGAGTCTTTAAAATAAATTGAATTGAATTGAATTGAATATAAATAATATATAACATTATACTAAATAATATACAGGCATATATGTATACATATCAACTCTTTATATTAACATATATAGTTCAACATAGGTTTAACTAAAATTAACAATTTTAACTAAATAGTTTGTATACAATGTATATGTATAATATACAATGTATATATATAGTATACAAGTGCATATACATAATTTTAACAACTTAATTTGAATAAAATATATTTACAATATAAAATATTTTATTTGTGTTTTTAAATATATTAATTAATTATTATTTTATTTGTTATATTTAAGATAATATTAAAATTTATAATCAATATACTTGTGATCCTCTTGGCTTGTGATATCTAAACAATTCTCATAAAACTATTAGTATTTATGCTTTTGATTTTTAGTAAGAAATATATTCTAATATTAGTGTAAATTAAAATACATTTTTAATTATTTATTTTTTGAATATAAATGAAATAGATTTTTAAAATATCATATAATATAAATAACAACAATAGTATATTAATTTTATGAAAATATATAATACGTAATTATATTATTATATACAATTCTATCAAATAAGAATGTTATATAAAGTTATACATTAAAGTTTTACATTGGGTAAAAACAAGATTACTATTAATTTAATAATTTAATTAATTTAATAATTATAAATTATTCAATAATTTAATTTATTGTTTAAATTAAACAATGTTTAATTATTTAATAATTTATTAAGTAATTATTATAATACAATTAATATTATTATAATATTAGTTATATAATAATATTAACGTTATATACAAATTATTATATCATCATTTTATATTATTTGAAACCAACATTATGTTCAACATAATCATTATGATAATGTTGAACATATTTAATATTATAATTATTAAATAATTATATTAAATATATAATTATTATTATAATATCATATTAAATATGATATTATATGGCATATACATTGTTGATTGTATATGATATAAAACTTAATAATTATTATAATAATGATATATGTCATATAATATATGACTCATCTATAAGTAGAATATAATTTAATTATTAATTATTATACCATGTTTTATAACTATATTATATAGTATATATATATATATATATATATATATATATATATATATATATATATATACAGCCCGCCACAATAATATATTGAGAAATATAAACAATAGTAATACGTCCACACATATTGAATGTTATTACAATAAGTATACCCTACATAAATAATTACTTAATATGTATTCAGAATTGTATCAATTAAATGTTTGCCGATTATTCCTATATACTAAATATTTTAATAAAATGAGTATATTCAATGTAAAATTGTTGGTATATTTTTATGAGAGATTTTAATAAAGTATTGGCTATCAATATTTATATAATATATATATATATATATATATGGTACGACTATATTTGTAAATTACAGAATATATATTTATATGTAGAATATTTAATTTTTCTGATTACACATAATATATAATATAGAATATATTGTATAATTCCTATTATAATTTGAATTGTCATCAGAGATTACTGGCTACCCAGTATGTTGTTCGAGGTATACTTATCTACATTTTCCCTTCAGTACATTATACTCTGTTCGCAAAGAATGATTAATGTATGTGTTGTTTATATATTAGATTGTATCCCTTATCTATTTACATTTTACATTTAGCATATACATTTTACGTGTAATCTATTATATATTAATTATTATACAGATATTTTATAATATGGTGTTATATGTTATATCATCTGTATATATATGAAATATCATATATAATAACTTAAATTCCTATACATAATGTCCGTTATTTGAAATATCCGCCATATATTCTAAATATATCTTAATAATTATTATGAAAACAATACTTATATCTACTAATTAGCTTAATCGATTATATATTTACAGAGTGTCAGATGGTTTATGTTAGAAACGTGAACGTATAATGTATAATATACAACAACAACTTGTAACGTACATGTATAAACTTAGTGTATAATTTAAAATAATATACAAATAAATATATAAAATTATTAACGGACATAACTATAACAAATACTATTATCTGTAATATAATAACAATATATATATATATATATATATAATAATAATCATATAATATGCATACAAATTAGTATATCAATCATATGTATTACTTATTCATTATATAATGCCTTACCTTTACTTCATGATCTCCTCATTTAAAATAAATTCTGCCCTATAGTATAGGTTGAGTATTTACTAAATAGTTAATTCATTTTTAAATTATGAAGTTTTATTATAGTTCTAATTACTACTTCATGTATGTTAATCTCAAATAAAATTCAAATATATATATAGTATATATATTATATACACCCGATTCAATATGAATTTATAAATATACCGGCCCACTTAACCTCCCTATTAAATTCTATGTTCGAATAAAAATGGTCGTAGTTTGAAGATTTCAAACCTATTTCTACTCGTCGACTTCAATTAATTTTGATTATTACTTAATTTTAAAATACAAATTATCTTATCTTATAATCCCCCCTACCCGACCCACCGCCAGATAGAGTGACACATGTTCTCCACACTGACCGGGGCGGTGTCCACCTGTCTACGCCTAGACGTGCGCTGGACGCGCGCACTGGCCGTGTGTACGGATGATCGCAGCTCTATGGCTCGGTTACGGCCGCTAGCCAAAGCTCTCGAACTTTCCTGTCACGGCGTACCGTGGTTCCTATACGCCGGGCTCGGGTACATCTCGACCGATCTCAACAGCGCCAGTAATATCTTCTTTCAACATCTATTTATAGGTTAGTATATACATGTATACAGTCAACTCCTCGCTGTTCACTCGGACTCGAAAGGACCGACTCATTGTGTCTGAGTCTGTGTCTGAGATGAATGAAAAAAATACTTGAGTCAATCCATTTAATATATGTATAGAGTAATATTTAATTATAATCATATGTTTATTATATAATTAGTTAATATTATACATCATTTATTAAAGTATTCATAAAGAATTGAAATCATAAACTATTCAATATAAATATAAAGCAGCGAATAACAATACAGCGCAACGGTTACAGTTACGTAATACCATACCACGAGCACCATAACGACCCGCCTCCCTCCCATCGAAGCATTCTGCGTCGACGTCCTTCTGGTGGGCGGTCTAAAGTTGCTAAGCCGACGCCCCCGGCCCGCCCACAACGTCCACGACATGCCCGCCTCCGGCTACATAGACTCGTACGCTTTCCCCAGTGGTCACTGCTCCCGAGTCACTCTGCTGACCATGGTCTACTGGTCAAGGGTGTCGCCGGTCTGGCTGAGACTGCCACTAACGGTGTGGTGGTTCTCTGTATGTTCGTATGCGGCGTAATACTAGTGCTCTCATTTACATATACCTAGTCGAACTAATGCCTTTACATATGCTATTCTCCACGTCTACATTTACTATTCATCACTATTCTCATTATCTCTGTATGTTTGTATGCAACATAATACCTTGGAGCCTACGCGAGTGTATAACTTATATATTTAAACTTACGTATTTACTACTCTCTATTTCAATTTCACAATCCTATCTCTTCTACATGTATTCGCATTCACCGTAATACTTTATATAAATTATACGTTTAACGCGTGTTACTGTATAAACGTCACATTCATTCAACAACAACAACATCTATTTGTATTCGTTAGGTTGCGTATAACTCTCTATGCTCTCCTCGAGTCCATTTACCGTACCTCCCTACCCGATGAACTTAATTACATAAATACTTATACTTACACCAACCTGGATACACACTTTACTCTCCACGTCAATATTTGCCGATCGCTATCCCATCTCTTCTCATTCTCCAGTTGCGACGCCGATACATGATCCGTTGCACTTATGTACGACTTACTACTAGTTAAACCGCTATCCATCTCTCTTTACTACTCTCCTCGTCAACTTTACCATTGCCCACCTCATCTATCTACATTCTGCATGTGTTCGCCATCAGCCTACAACCCAACCCTCTACCCGTATGTACTCGAATACATACACTTGTGTCTAGTTAACATATAAATAACTACTTTCCATATCACAGGTGTACAATTCAAACGAGTCTAAAAAATACTTCTTTATATGCCTTAAAGGAACTATTTTTATTATATTCGCAAATAATCGTTTATTACGTATATTATTTAAACTGTTTCTTTAAAAAATAAATTCATTTCATTTCATCATCGTCTACGGTTGTATCCGTAACCCCATATCACGTACAACTTATAACTCCTCTCGTGCACTTATTTACGATAATTCTATTCTCCGTATGTACTGTTCGTTCCCCCCACTCTCAGAAAAATTCTCCTAATCCAGTAGACTTATTCGCATAGACATAGTCACCAGTCAGACGTAGCCATAGTCACACCTAGTCGAACGTACGCACACGCTAATTTCCATGTTTACTATTCGTATTCGCATGCTACTAAACTCCTACATTAATTACCATGTACACGCTACTAAACCCCTACATTAATTACCTTATACACCCTACTAAACCCCTACAATAATTACCATGTACACCCTACTAAACCTCTACATTAATTACCTTATACACCCTACTAAACCCCTACAATAATTACCATGTACACGCTACTAAACCCGACGCACCTGTACATCGTAATAAACCTACCTCGGTGTCAACATTAGCCGTCAACTCTACTCCATCTATCTCCGTTCTGCGTGTATTTATATTAACCGCACTACCCGATCCGTTACCCTATGTTACCTACCCTATGTTACATACCCTATGTCACATAACCTATGTATGTACACTAACACGCATCATGTACTGTGCACATCATGCATACCGTTGTACTCGTTACCACTAGTTAACTTACAACTCCGCACTGCACTTGTTACATTTACTCTATTTACTGCATAGACTGTTCTCTACCCCATCTGTATACTTTTTCCGTATGTTTGTATTGCCCATGATCTCCCTATTCAGTTTTCGTAATCTGCTATATACATCTATGTACATACACACCTATTCGAACACATGAATGTACTACTTTCATGTCATCATTAACAATTCAAATTCGTGATCACCCGCGATTCAGTGATATTAATTCGCTGCGTTATTTACACGTACAATTCACATGCGCATTTCATAGCGTGCCCTATACTATTCCCCGTGTCCATAGTTACGATTCACTCCCTCCTTCGCTTTCTATTCTCTATTCATATTAGTGAACTCACACTCTACATTATGACTCTAATTCTGGTACACTAAAGATACTTATCTACTTATTTAAACTATTACTCGTATGCTACTCTTAGGCCCCCCACTGCCATGATTTTGTAAGATAAATAGATTAAGAACAGACTCAAACATATTGGAATAATATCGGAACAAAATTGATTTATGATATTTCATTGGAGGAGAACTATATTCCATCCACCCCTTCCCCCATCTCCCCCTATCCAATATCTACCTTAATATTCACTGTTTACTACCCATCTCTTCTCTTTAACTTGTATCTCCGTCACAGTTGATATTGTATTCTTCCCTATATTAATGACATAGATATATCTATTTATAAAATACCCGTATATGCATATAGTCTTTATAGTATAAGTATCATGAGGGCTCGACACATATCTAAAGTATGACGATTGCGCACAGCTTTAGTTTCCCCATTCATTTTCACACTCCAAACATATGTCATAGTAGTGCTCCTTTCTAATTATTACCCCATCGTTATATGTAAACTTTCTCATGTGATATCTATCCTATTTTGTCTCTACTCAACAATCCTATATAATATTATCTATATATCATCGCTATCTTCGTTCTTTTAATAAACCACCATGACTCCACCATTATTAAACCCTTTCCTAATGCTGACTAAGTTCCCAGTTAACCTACTTTAATATGATGTTGATAATTGTTATTCCTCACTAACTTGACGTCTTATTAACCCTCTTCCACAATACTTGTAGACTATACATGTATAGGCTATTATGTAAGCTAAACACTGGTATTTAAGTTATAACATAGCGATTATAACGACTTGTTATGTGAACTCTCCCTATTAAATTTATTCATTTCAGTTATAACTATTATTATAAGATTGCATCTGCAAATAGTAACTATTATCTATAACTAATTATGTTTTTCATAATTTAAAATGTGTGATCATTGCATACTAATCAGATGTAATACAAAAACAAAGCATTGAAACCAAATAATCCAAAGATAATAATCCGTAGTAAATAATATATATATATATATATATATATATATATATATTATTTAATGTATCTCTTTTTTAAATGATATTTAATTCTCTTTTCTTCTAACACATAGATTTATGTCACTAACTACTAACAAATCTTCTCATATCTCCCCAATTGAGTTATTCTCCTATCAATCCATACAACATACATGATGATACCTACAACATTAGCGTAATACCTAATTATGTCAATACCCCTCTTGTTCCCATATAAACATTATAAAGTATCTGGCTATCTAATCAATGACCTCCTATATCACTGAATATTCAAACTGCATGAATTAAGGTCATCATGATCTCGTAATATTGTATTTCCTAATGATCTGAATTTATTTAACTTACTAAACTCTCTCTCTCTCTGCTCGTATTAATTCAATATTTTGTATTATCTAACTATTTATATCGGCACTATCAACTTTTCGAAGGCAACATACAACTTTATATTATTGTTCCTGTAAATTCTACACCTTATACAATATTTAGTTACACGCTCCTCTAGCAATCTTTAAAAACTCAACGGAATATTTACTCCCATCATCATCATCATCATCATAAGCATAGGCCTCCTTGATTATATCTTCCTCTACCATGCGTATTACTAAACATAACACTCGTGCTCTAAATACACTAATCTGAAATAAACATCTTCCTATCATTTATATTTCCAGTTATATCTTACTAGCTTTTCATTATATATCTTAATAAAACTATTATAGATCAAATAAATATGCATATAATAGGTACTTCTCTTCTATGATTTGCACAATAGACGTACTTAATATTAGTAATAATACCTAGTACATTTGTTCACAAATCAATTGGAACTTTAGTCATAGCACATTTTCTATGCTAGTATTTGAGATTAGAATCTAAGGCATGTAATGCATGACATATTAATGAAATTATAACCTTCAAAGCAATATGCTATATACATTTAGAAAATTATTATACTGTATTTTATTATTTAATATATTGTATTCTGTTCGTAATTTTAAAAAGTAATTTGATTCTAACGTATACCCTATGTAGTATTATTTACCGTATATATTTAATAAAACTTACATCATCCGATTCCATATATAATAAATATACCTTCACGTTTGTACTATATACTGTTGTAGTAAAGTACATAAATAAATTTATAATTTGTCATGTTCCCAAGTATATTTATTTATAAATCATATATGGCATCAACATCCTATAATATCAAGCCTATCATTGATAAATCACCTCCTCCTCCTCCTCCTCCTAATCCTTTCCTATTGTTATTAAATAAATAATTCAATTCAATTCAATATATATATTTATATATATATATATATATATATATATATATATATATATATATATAGGATAACATAAAATATATTGCAATATTAAACTTAATAATTGTTTTTATTTAAGTTAAATTCACTTATTTCAAATCATTTATCTCTTAACAATAATTATGTCAATTATATATAAATATATATATATATATATTTAAATATAAATATAAATAGATATAAATTAATCATCATTTGTAATGCTAATATATATTTATTTAATACGTGTATAGCATACATTCACACCCACACACACATTAACCCCTCCACCCCCCCCCCCACCCTCCAGCCGTATCGCGAGTAATTCTAGGCCGCCACCACATCACCGACGTAGTGTGCGGGGTCAGCCTAGGACTGCTGCACTACTATTACGTCATCGTTACCGGTTACACGGATTACATCGCCGGCGAGGTGTTCAGCTGGACGCCGCTATTGCATAACGTGTTGCATAACGCGCTGCATTCCGCTGTCGGGCGGTGGTATTAGTATCGTGATGCGTGTGACGGGTGTTGAAGATTGTTATGTATCTTTCTGTGTTGTATGTACGGGTACATGAGACGAATTGATTAATTAGTAATATTATATGCTCATTATTGTATTAACATCTATTATAAATGAATATCATTCTTGTTTTGATACCATGAGTTTTAATATTTTTGTTTAGTTCCTATTTATTACGGAATTATATTTAATGAATTTTAATAAAATTTGAATTATTGATGCTATTAATTTTTCATATTTAGAATTATGATATTTATGTATATATGTATATATATATATATATATATATATATATATATATATATATATATATATATATGTATATAATAATTATATTAAATATAAGTTTAAATATATTACACTATTAAATATATAAATCATATAAGTGGTTTCCATTGATTATATTTCATCAATAATAGTATTCCGCTGATCTCCCCTGGCAGTCTACTACATAGGTATTCTGATCTACCTATTTATTCTCTACATGGTTAAACCATATCTATGGATGCCTTACGATACCTGCTTCTATAATCTCTTACTTATTGTCAATATATGCTCCACTTATAACTATTCTTCTTAGAGGCATAAATGATTTTTAAATAAATATATTATTTATTAAAAATAATATTATATTAAAATTATTGATACATTTTCTTTTAAACGATATATAGCATGATATATAAAGGTAACTTTAATTTTATAAATAGGCAAATAAAACGTGTATGTTTGCCATGTATATCATATATATATTATATTTTCGTAATACGAAATCCTAGTTTAAACTTTAAATCTTATATGAAGTCTTTAAATCATTAATAAACGCGATTTTCTATAATTATATTACATCTTAAACTTAAACTATGAACAATATTTTATAATCGTCATGTTAAATATAAATAATCAATACAATAACGAAATATTAATTATAATTTAACATTTTAAGATTTCCAATATTTTATATATTCTATTTGAGACATTCATTTATTTATTTAATAATAATTTGCTTATAATTTACCAATATACTCAGTTAATATATCTTAACATATAATGCCATAGTAGTGAATAATTATTGTTAAATATTTTTTATTTATTTTAAAATTGGTATATATTAATTATTAGTTATATTCGAGTTATTATTTTCTTATATTTAATCTGAACTTTAATTCAAATATATATTATAAATAATATCATAGGTTAGATTTGCGGAATATTTAATAATTGTAATAACTAAATCCCTATAATTAACCACTATTATTAATATTTAATAAAGGAATTTCTATACATATATTATTAATTATATTTAAAAAATAAATAATTATAAAATATTAGATTTAAGTAAGTTTAATAAAATTATGATTTTTATAATCTGGTTATATGTAGGAATATATATTAAATTGTATTAATATTAAATTTCTATTAGTTATTATCTACCTAATAAAATTTTGACAAATATCTTTAAGCTTCACACTTTTAATGTGTTAATTTAATGTTATCTAAAATTCAGATAAAATTAATAATATATCTACATTTATTTCAGTTGTTATTTAATATATCACGAGCATATATTACCATTTTATTTGTATCTCATATTTACATTTTATTATAAAAACTTTTATTAATTATCATTTAAAAAGTTTATAATCTCAAATAATTAATAATAATAATAATAATAATTCTCATCTAAAAAATAATTCATCATTTAAATCTATATTTGTAAAATGTAATTAAATGTAATAATATATATATATATATATATATATATATAAAATATAATTCATTTAACAAATATATAAATCACGTATATTTAAACAAATATTAAGTTAATTATTAGTTTCATTATTATAACTTGTTATTTAATTGTATTATACATATCAGAGCTGATTTAGCTCTAACTTATCCTATAGATTTATTTACTATTGTTATTGTCTATAATTTTTAATTCTAGTTTCTTTTTTTCTGTTTTATCAGTACATTTATATTAATATTTTACTGAATATTAATGAATAACCAATTTTATATTATTATTTTATTGGAAAGTTATCACTCTGTGAGCATAGATTACGAGATAATCTCTGATACTCTCCTTTGAACAGAAATTGTATTTGCTAAATTGTACTTTCTGAACTCTATAAACTATTTTCATTTCATATATATATATAGTATTGTAATTCTATATATCACATTCAGAATTTTAACTAGTCAGAATTCAGAATTTAATGACTCGATATATTTAATATATATAAATATAATAAAAAATAATGTCATCTTCGGTGAATTTATTTAAATACGCATTATAGAAGATTTTACATGAATCTATTTTTAGATATAGGAAATAATTATAAATTATCATACGAGAGAATTTATATTATAATTTGTTGCATTAAATGAAGTTATTGAAATGAATATTTCAATTGATCAAATTATAAAATAGCATGATTATATGTTGACTAAAATTACTATATAAAATATATTAAAAAGTATAAAATATATTACTATATTATATATTTTTTGGAATATTATTTATTTCACTAATTTTAAGATAAACTAGTTTTAGCTGACATTACAATCGGAATAATAACTTCGAACAAATTATTTAATATATTATTATGAGAGTATAGATATATAAAGATGTATAGAGTGCTCTATTTGTCCTTATGGTAATATGACTATCATCAATATGCCGAACGGTACGAAGAATGACAAGAAAGGCAATTCTTGGACATAATAAAACAATTCAATATTATTACACAAAATAATAAGACTAATAAGATCTACATTTAGTCGATGGATTTACACTAATAATTCTAAACGATAACAATTATTATATGACGGGGGCGTTGTGATCAGATATGGTGTGGTCAGATAATACGACTATGGAGACAGAAGATAAAGAGATAATGGATATCTAGGATGGATTAACGCATACATCGTAATAATATATATTATTTGGTTTTACCTTTTAAGGTAATACCCATAGGTAGACGATATACAGTTCCGACTACCTATAGAACCAAATAGGCTTGATCACGTAAGGTTATGTTATAATTTTAAAATATATATTTATAAAGACAGATAGATCAAAGTATCCCATTATCGACTCCCCCATAAAACAGACCACGTGTCGAATCTCAGTAAGTATTAGAGGCCTCATACCGTTATAAACAAATGAATATATACGAAATAGTTTGTTAGTAATACACGACTGTTAGTAATGGTAAATTAGAATTGTTATTTGATAACATATAATAGGGGAAGGAATGGTAATTTGATCAATGAGGGAAATTTGGCAGACTCCACTATCTCAGAAACTATTAATGATACCAACACAAATTCTATATACAATTTATAGTATTTAATAATATATTTAAGAATAGTAAAAATTTATTTTAATAAATAATCGATATAACTATTAGTATTTATTGATTTTATAAAAATGAGGATTTTCTACAAAATAGGTGTTTATTAATATGCTTGTCATTTCATAAATACATGTTGGATTGAGATATTTAGTATACCCTGATAAAAAATAAGATGTTCTTGATTCTATATGTTAATAGCTAAATTTTATATCAATATGATACAAATATATTGTTGAAATAACAACGTATGTCAACATGAGTAATTTTTCCGATGCACGTTGGGTTATATAACCATATATAACCAAATATATTTGGTCGGTCATTATCCAATCAGATATCAGATAGTAAAATGATAGAATTAATATAAAAACTAAGGTATTTTACTATGTATGACATTATCCCACCTCATGTGTATCATATTATTAGATATATTTTATTTGATAGTGTAATATTATTAATAAAATATAATAAAGTGTGTAATACAAAGTTCAATGAAGAAATAATATAATTTTGAAAATGTGGTCTATGTGCGTATCTAAATATTAATATTTTATTCAAGAAATTTAGTTTGTTTATTTTATAACATACTTTCATCTATAGGTACCACGATATATCGTGTAAAGTTGTAATATCGACTTTGCTGTTTTTAATGAATATTTATAACATTTATTAATATAAATTTTATTCACAAACTATATACAAATATGAATAATTAAAATATACATATCATATTATTACAATATTAGTTATATATGTAACTAATAGTATAGGATGATTATTTAAAAAGATGTATATTTTGATTTAGATTACTTCTAGTAACATGTTATTAGAAAGTAAAATATATAATTATACAAAATCGACCAAATTACACTTCCTTCCTCTATTCCCCAAATTACCCTTCCTTCCTCTGGTTTTACTTTTTAAATATTTGAATAATAACTTTTTTTAAATCATTATACATACTTAATTTATTCAAATAAAATGTAATTGTATGCATAATCTTATAGATTAACTATAGTTCATAAACATTTATAAATGTTTATAAATAATATTTAATTTATAAAATGTATTATAAAAAATAATTTAATTTGAATACGTATTAACAAAAATATCTTAATTATAGCGATCCATAAGAGTTTACTTACACCTTATATTACCACAATACCGAGTCGGTATTACCGACCCCATGTGATTTATAATATCTCTTCAAAAAATATATATATCTTTACAAATATTAGTTTACTTTTAGATTGTAGTAATTACTTAAGTTATGACTAGGATCAAGTAACATAATACGGAAACTTTAAAAATGAATGGCCTTACAATTGTATGACTCAATATTTTATTTACAAATTGTAATTTATTATGATTATAGAAATTATTGTGATTTTAAAATTTTATTTAATGTTATTTATTAGATAACGGGGGTGTCCGTATTCGGTACCCATATCCGAATACGAAAACCTATATACCACTAGATAAACCATATATTATTTATAAACCATTAACATAATTACAATTACATTAATTTTATTAATAATTTAATTAGTAATACATTTTTTAATTTTTATTATTTTATTAATTAATAATACAATTTAAGTATCAAAATAATAACAATTTTAAATGTAGCTTTATTTATGGTATTAATATTATAACGCAAGCGATTTTTATGAAAAACAGAATATTTCACGCGCTAATTGATTATAGGGTGTCCGTATTACAACATCTAGTGTCCGTATTAGGGACTAATATGACTTCTATATATATGCATAGATATAGAGTGAGGTCTAATGTCTATGTATATATGCCATAGATTTATAGTACCAATGGTACTCTAAATATATGGTAGGTAATCTAAATATATGCTTATAACTACATTAATATTTCATAACAAATATAGCAATTATGTATATAATGTTTATAATGCTTTAGTTTTTAATATATTGTTATGTTTTATATCGATTCATATGTATATTCTGGAGAGGTTTTATGTTTTTTTTTCCTAAATTTAAAAACATAATAAAACAATCAGTTTATTGGATATATCACATCTATTTCGAATAATTAAAAAATAAATAATACTTATTTAGACTATTTATATAATTATGAATATTTTATTCATTAAACATTTTTTTATAGGATTTATGGTTTCTGAGATACTGAGAATGTCCGTATTCGGGCACTTTCCGTATTAGTTACTTTCCACTATATATTGTGAATATACCTATAGGTCCTATTAATGCTGTTAATATGATATATATATATATATATATATATATATATATACCATATAATGATTCTTTAATATATGTAGGTTCTAGTTATATATATATATATATATATATATATATATATAGGTCATAGTTATATTCATATTCGGTTAATTTAAAGTTTAAATATAAATTTAATTTGAATATTATTCTTAAATTCTACAATAAATGAATGCGTTTTGTAATTTATTACATATATTTATCCTATTACGGATATTTATGTCTGCTATTTTGATTGGATATTATAATGCAACAAGTATTTCTACCACGTGTGTTTAGGAGTCTGTGATAGGAGAGTGGGGTCGGTATTACTCATATGTATCCAATCCGTAACTCCCCTGTTTATTCTTGTTAATATAATTATATAAACAATTTTAAATAGGAAATTTATTTATTTCTATAATATTACTCACATTTTAAAATTTCAAATAAATAAATTCAATATTGAATAAGTTAATACTAATAATGATTTAGGAGTCGGTGATTGGAGAATGTCGCCTAACTACGATATACATTATAACCAAGATATACATTCAATAGACGATGTTAATTTTTGTTAATAGTGTATAGAAATGAAAAACATACATTTTATTGATTGAATTGTAAACATATTCACATAACAATACATTATATATAATATATATATAATATATATTACTTACACATTATAGGTTATAAATTAATTAGTCTAATTATAAGTTATAAGCGACCGTATACGGTATATATATGTATAGTCACGTATCTGTCACATTTAGTTAATGATTATATGCTATGTTAAGTTAGTTATAAGATATATTGAATATAAACAATCAATGAGAAGATGGATAAAATAAACTCTATTAGGTGTGCTTATTTACATCTTGTTTTAATTGTATAGTTAATGAATGTATAAACGAATGTTTATTTGTTGAAAATCTGAACTTTACATATCACCGTCCCGCTCCGAATACTGGCCCCTTCTCCTATATCGGTAACTAGAATTTCTATAAATAATGAAATAGTAATTTAATAATAAATATGAATACGTATTTTATTTTTTGCAATATGTAATTTTACAATTATATTTCATAAAATGTAATATCGTGGATATACTTTTTAAATATATTTAACCCTATTTTTATTTAAATCGTGAAAATACTATATAGTTTTAAAGTTAATGTAATGTTTTTTTGAAACTTTGTTGATAATTTAAATATTTAATATGGAAAATAAATATAATTGTATTTGAACAAATATACTTCAAAGATATTAGTTAATTACAACCTATTGCAACACCTTGCATATTCTCTATAGAGATTTATAAATTTTGAGACATTTATAAATGTTCACATACCTATGGGAAATATGGGTAATGTGGTCAGTTATAGATAATGTTGTATACATTTATAAATAGTAGTTATAATTCGATAATGATTTCAATAAATATGCATCTTAGTATATTCATTGGGACTGCCGAATCATTTGTTCATTTGAGCTCTTCCATAGAATTATAATTGAAATTATTAAGATGGCCACATTACCACATTATCCATGGAGGGTAATATAGCCACCATTTTGAGAGGGTAATATTGCCAGTCATTAATCCACTAGATGGCGTTACATTATATCAAGTTTAGTCTCGGGTTTAGTCCAATGTTATCACATTAAATATAATCTTAAATAGCACATACAATTTTGATACATTATTGAATTTTTTATTTAATTTTATAAATTTCTATATTCATTGATATACTATTGATATACTATTGATATACTATTGATATACTATTGATATACTATTGATATACTATTGATATACTATTGTTATCATTACACATACGCAGCATATATTATTAATAAGGAAAAAGTAATGTCATCAGTAAATGACTGTATATCATAATAATATATTATATATATGGCTATACAATATCTAGATAAAATAGTAATTTAAGATAACTCATTTATATTATCTGATTTCTATATATAGAAATCGTTATCGATTTTTTTTAAATGTTTACTTCATTTTTTAAAAATAGATATATATTATTTTTCATATTTGAACAATGCTTACCAATGCGCATATTTCATGTAGGTACATTTGTTATTCCTTATATTCCTAAACATTTGTTTTTGATTGGACTTAGGCCAAAGTTAACTTAACCTATAGTTTATGAGATAGGCTGGCCACATTACCCTCCTGGCTACATTACCTATATTTCCACGAAATAATAATTGTATCAACAAATATATATATATATATATATATATATATATATATATATATATAATATATATTATATATATAAATTATATATGATTTACCTAATACCGACCCCCTCTCGTATCTCAGTAACTATAATATATATCAAATAATTATATATACATGACATGTTAGTAATTTAATGATAAATATGAATAAGTATTTTGTTTTTAAATATATCCAATCATCAAATTGTTATTTGATAAAATGTAATATTCTGTTTATACTTTTTAAATATGTGAATAATAACTTTTTTTAAATCATTGTAAATACTTTATTAAAAGAAAACTTAATACTGTACATAATATTGTAGATCAATAAAATGTTTATAACTATTATAAAAATAATTCAATTTGAATAACTATTAACCAAAATATCTTAATTATAGCAACCCATATGATTTTCCTAATACCGACCCCCTAAATTACCCTAATACCGATCCCATGTGATTTATAATATCCAATGAAAATAGATAAGTATTTTACTTTAAAATATGTTATAAGTTGTTTGTGTATCATTGATATAGATTAAGTATTCATGATTCCATTATATTATATACATACTGATTGATAAATAAATATTAAATAATAATATACACTATTTTAATATAATTACTATAAAGTTTAAATTTAAATTTAATATTACTATTAAAACATAAATTCAATATAAAATAAATTGCATGTATTAATTATATTTATTTCTATTTACTCTTTTTGTTGGATATTATAATACTAACATTATTTATACCACGATTATTTTAGGGGGTCGGTAATAGGCACATGTATTCGATTACCGACCCCTAATTATATCAAATATTTAAAATAGCCACATTATCCATTGCCATAATATTACCCTAATTACAAAATTTCAATTAAATATATTTAATATTGAATACGTTATTACAAATAATCATTTAGGGGTCGGTAATCGGAGACTTTCCCCGATATTACGAAAGATAACTGCTCAGATTGCGACATCATTCTAATTATATTAATAATTATAATTATACATATATAGGTAACTACATATTTTAATGATAACATTACTACTAATGTAATAAACATGCGCATGTGATACACGTGTATAATGTAGTATCAGCTGCAGCCAAACACACTTGTACATTGTTACAAGTGTCACTTTTTTTTAGTTCACCTCCATTTCTACTCGCTACCACTTCGTGTACCGTCTGCTACAGTCCAACTTGACATACGGGTATCTTATTACGATATTCCTTATCAAAGATAGTAGACGTGAATATAGTTCACCTATATGTAACTACGCATAGCTATATAACTATTATATTAAGTTATATACATATACATTATTGATATAGAGGAAACATCTATTAATATTTATGTATATAACATAATTTAAATAATAATTTGAACACGTTAGAATGTGTATTTCACGTATTTTGATATTATATATATACCTATAAATATTGCGTTTTATTATAGATTGTCTATGATATAATGATATTCGTGATTATATGCAAATCTAATTACACAGCTATTAATTCAATTATCATGTATAATACGTCTGACCATATGTATCCATGTAGAATAGTAAATATAGTGAATTATATTTATGAATACCAATAATACATAAATATTAATATATATATATATATATATATATATTTATATATAGTTATAACTATTCTATAAATTCGTGATTAATTGGTTATTATTAAATAAAATATATATACAATTTATAATAAATTAATAATGAACCAATATATATATATATATATATATATATATATATATCGGTACATCATACATCTGGAATTCAATATAATTCTAACAATAATTATAATGTAGGTATAGGACATATACCGTAAATCTACAAAATCGTAAACCATTTGCACATTTATTAAATTCAATATAAATAAATTAAAAAATGTCTATTAGATATGAGTTCCATAATATATATATATATATATATATATAGTTGCTTACTCATGCATTGCACATTTATATACACTTGAAATATTTACATGTATTAAATATATAAAATAATTAGTTTTTTTATTTTTTTTACATGAAATAGCAACACTTATGTCTACATGCTTAACATGTTTAATATATATATATATATATACTATATACAGTATAATATGATACGATATCGTCGCAGATTATTGTGTCGTAGAATAATGCCGTAATGTAGGACGAGGACGAGTTGTCCCAGACTGCGATTCCTAGCACACACACACTCGCCGTGTGAACACGATATAAGCATCGCGTATACGGCTCACTACGGTCGACTATAACACATACGTACGCATGATGGCATAGCGTAATGTTTATATTTAAATGTTCGGTTTAAATATTATATATGATATCTACATTAGAGAGTATTATATGTATATATACATATATTATATCCCTACACACAATATAAGAATGCAAACCTAAAACTAAAACTATACTGTATAGAGTGTGTATATATATGTACATAATATATCGTAAGTATATCCAATATAACTTTAATATTCTCTATAATATCTGGTATATTTAAAAATTGTTATATTATCTATATATAGACACTATATATATTTTCATATTTATATTGAAGTAAGTGACTATGAAATATTCTCTAAAAGTAATGGTCTATAGAAAGTAAAATATTAAATGATGTATACATCACCAAAATAACTATATATATATATATATATATATATAACTAAATTGTATTGTTATAACTCATTGTCTTTATTATAGTTCACATCGTCCCAGACCACAGGGCCGTATTAGAGGTTATTCCCCTATTGTTATTCTTAGTATTCTTTGAAGTAGCTAAACAGATAAACTTATTATATATATATTAAATTATATTATATTATATATTATATTTATATTATATTATATTAAATTATATTAATATTAAAACGCGATCCTTTTTCTTATGAAACAATATTCATTTAAATATAATGAAACCTAATACATATATGTTACGTCGAATAGATAGGTGATATATCACCATATATGGCAATAGTGAATGACGTAACGTTATTATGTAAACACTATATAGTATTTAACCTTTAACCTCTATCTAATGTATAATTAGATATCGTATTAGTATGTAGGTAATTAACAATTATTATATTATCTAGATTAACACCATAAGTATTATAAGTATACTACTGCTATTGCAATGATCATGATTCGTATTGACCAGCAAATATCACATTTAAAAGTATATTATTTTACAATATTACATTTATTTATGTATTTTGCATACTTATAGGTATTATATATAATTACTTATAGTGAGATGAGATATTAGTGAACATTGGTAAACTATATATATGCGTCGACGCTTATATACCTATATGCACATATATATATGCGTAGAAGACATACGTGCATTATCTATACATAATAAATTGCTGAGTTTAAATTTATTAAATAGTAATGTATCGCACAGTAGATATTACAGAAACTAATTGATTGTCTTATAAATTAACGTTATATCTACATATTGATACTACCACCTATAATATTTAGATATGATTTATAGTGTCACAACCACTTATTATTAGTAATATCACGTGTTATTAGAATAATATGTGCATGGGCCTATAAGTAACCATTAGCAATAATAAGCTACTATATATTATGTAAGTATAGGAATATTTCAATATAACTTTTTATTATTAAGTCTACGATTTAGATTTAAATCATAAAAAAATGTATAGTTTAGATCAGTATATTTAATATAAATAATATAATAATAATAATAATAACAATATTATTGATTACGAATTTCGTTTATTATTAATCACTTTTTGTACGAAATATTCATGAAATCTATTATCATTGGTCAATTCCGGATGAAAGGAACATGCTAGAAATCGTTTGTTTTCAACAGCGACAACCCTGTAATTCAATTAGCATAATTAATTATGAATAATAACAATAAATAATAGTATTAATTTGTTAATATACGAGTATATATTATTACTAATACAATACTAATTAAGATAGATTATTAATATATATAGGCTAAATATTGGATATAGCCTATATTAAAAAGTATATGCCAGCAAACACTTAAATCCGTATATAATCATTATCGCTTGCATTATTCGTCTAAACGGACACGTGGTATGATTGAAGGCTGACTTAATTGTAAACAAAAGTATATAGAACGATAATGTTTAGAGAATTGTCTGATGATGTATGAGGAAATTGAATGAGGATTTAATTTTATAAAATGATCTTATTATGATGTTTTAAGAATATAGCTATTATAATTAAACACTAGTGTTTTCTGAGATAACCTATTACCGATTATATTATTAAATGAATATATATATATATATTAGATAAGTCTATAAATGAAGATAACAATAATAATTTAAATACATTTAGTAATTTAAGATATTTATTTTAATATAAACTATTGTATATTAATAATATACATTGTACATATGTATTATATTCAACCTATTAGCTTGATTGTTATATTCCAAATAAGCGAGAGTTTTAACAGTATCATTGTTCACATTGCATATACCAGGAGCTCGAATGAAAACTCCATGAAATGTTCCAGAGAGTTTCTTATTGTCTGATATCAACTTTAATAATAATAATGATCGATTAAAACAATTATATTAATATATGTACCTGTGTATCTAACATCTAAGTCAACTTAGCTAAACCTTCAGTTTATATATATATATATATATATATATATATAATTATATATATATATATAGGATTTTTGTAAGTAACATTTTATATTTCAATACATTTAATATACATATTGTTATGGTATTCTATACAATTCTACATTATCGTAATTCTGATAACTACAGTAAATATCTTAAGTAAATAAAACATTGTATTTAAATATAATCGGAAAGGCAAACAAATATCCGTAATCATTGTGTATCGACTTAGTATCTATTTAAATCGCTAGGGGGTCGCGATGTAGCAGTTATTGCTATGTAAATAGTGGTGGATTTAAACGTAATCTACTATTGACTCGTACGACTTAAAGATTTTCCGAAGATTTCGCTATGTTTGTGCTTATGTAAATGCTTATGTAAATGCGTAAAATCTATCCTCAGCGCATTATATTAATTATCAATATTGTGTAGTCGGTCACAGTAAATGTGACAAATGTAACTTAGCAGTTAACTTTATAATACAAAGCGAGAATACAAAGCGAATTACTTAGCATGAAATTAAGATGACTTTTAATACCTACTAGTGGATACCTAAGTAATTATTATATTATGATATGAACGTCTGACCCAATGTTTACAACTCTTTTATACACTTGAATAATTGTATCGCTTTGCATTATATTATAGGACTAGGTATATATATATATATATATATATATATATATATATAGGTATATATATAATAGTGATGTAAAAGATCCGAGTATTTTTGATCGATTCGAATATTTTTTTTAAATATAGATTACTATCGGTTTTTATTAGATAGAAATTTATATTAATTAGATTTTTAATTGATTCCGAGTAGGGGCGCCTGAACGATTTTGTATGTAGGGGACCAACCAATAAAAATAAATGATGTGGTAAAAGTAGGGGGGACCAACACATAGGAGATCTCCCTAGATTTTAAAGTGGGGGGGGGGCATATCCCCCACGTCCCCCTGTTGCAGCGCCCCTAATTCCGAGTATACTTATTTCGATATCGAGTAATCAATAATACATTCTAGTACTTTAAATAATACCACATATTATTACCACATGTATTTATTATTATTTGTCTACTTGTTTAAAATGAATTACATTATAAAATATTGTTTATTATAGATTGATTCAACAATGGTAGTATATAGAAGATGGAATATTGGATTTAACACACACCTGTTACATGGTGTGAATAGAATAAATTGCTATTTCCGCTTTTATATAATACGAAAGCCAGAAAATAAATTCGGTTTTTAGACTATAGTCATGTATACATCTGTTTCGTCTGAAGCATATTTAGCTCAGTATATCACATCATTTTAGAACGACGAAACCGGTTGTCTGAAATATGCTGATATTTCATCATATATGTCATCATCCTATAGGTATACACTGTTTACCTATGCTATACATTCATTTTTAGATCCATATTAACGAATTGTTGTATGGATAAATATATGTATATGGTATTCTATATGTATTTATATATTATTTTGTTTGAAACTTTGTGTAAGTACTACTATATAGTAAAACTGTTTATAATAATTTAATTATTTTCATTATTTTGAAAAGTTTTCGAACGGTTCGAGAGATTTCGGAACCTTCACGTTTTAAACTGAAACAGTTTTGAAACCCAACATAATGAAACCGTTTAGAAACGCTATATAATTTGACTAAACCCGTTTATAAACTTTAAAAAAAAAGAAAATTCTATATCACTAATGTTTACCTATATAAAGCCTAACTATTTTAATTTAATTGATCAATGAAAACACTTTTATTTGATAAATTAGTTCAATGGAATTGTCTAATTTTACGCATTGTATTATATAGGATAGTATTATATAAAAACATATTATAAATTCATACAAAATGTAATGAAAATATTTTAATTTTCATTGCATAATAAAATACCAAATTAAAAATATATATATTCTATTTTATAAATAAATATTTCTTGAAATAATTGAAATATACCAATAAAAAATATCTATTTCGAAGTAAAATAATATATACAATATTTAATAATATGTCACTATATAGCTATCAATTATTATCCGTTTCATTTAAATTTTATTTATTCAATTTATTATCGGGAGACCCCGACAAAAACGTCACTGATTGTAAACCAACTTTAATATCACGTTCGAACGAATCTTTCTGCGTACCGTACTGATTTCTTTCGACGTTAATGTCCAGCCCTCCTATTGTGTAGCCGAGTTCACCGCCAGGTTGCGCCACTGTGTCGTGATCGTGAGCGTGCTCCGCCAATAGAATGAGACCCGCGCACGTTCCCCATATCACGGGCAGGAAGTCCCTCTCTTTACCTATATTATCATATATATTCCCACTTATATATATATATATAAATGTAGATACATTTTTTAAATATATATTTTAAAATAGCCAATATTTACTACATTTATGTACAGATTAATTTAGTTTAAAAAAAGTATTATATAAAAAAATAAAGTAATACATAATTGACAGAAATGTTTCTAGATAAATAAATATTAATATTGAGTCATATAAAATAATACCCTGCAGGGTAAAACATTACGTAACATGTACCATATAATAATATATAGTTTATTAGATAAACAATAAAGTAAATAAACAAAAATATATTGAAGAAAAAATAGATATAAATTGATAACCAAATCGACATGGTACAAAAATGAACAGTGGGTTTACATTTAATAACAAAACTCATTGATTTGTGCATGCCGAACATATGTATATATATGGAACAATAGGGTATATAGATCGATATTAATAACCATTGAACCAGTTCCTAAATCCTTCGTCGTGTAGTCGAAGCCATTTCGTGATCACGGTGGATTCTCCGCCGGGAATAACGAGGCCGTCGCAACGGTAGAGGTCGTACAACGACCTTACTTCGGTTACGACTACCCGAGCGTGACCTGTGACCTTTAACAAGTGTTCGAAGTGTTCGCTGAAACTTCCCTGTACGGCTAGAACTCCTACCGTTATCGCTGCCATCGTGTAGGAGAATCCTGGACACTATCCGAACGGTTGTATTAGAATATATAAATACGTTATTAAATCTGTAAACATTGGCCTAGTTCTCTACGTACAAAATCACCGCGTCGTTATACGCCCATTTCAAGTATGCCATGAAAATAGGCCACGCCTACTTAGTATAGCGAATGATTGACAGTCGAATGATTGGTTAACGGTATGACTATAAATATCAACATTTCTACACTATATAGGTCATTTCTTATTTCATCCCGAGATTAAAAGTTCCGTTAGTATTATGTATTAATATATATATATATAATTAATATAACTAAATATACAGTATATACAGTAAATAATATAGATATTATTCATAGATCAATACTTAATTATATCAATATATTATATAAATTAGTATTATTATATTATATTAACTTAATCCTAAGCGTATACATATATATATATATATATATATATATATATATATATATATATATATATATTATGAAATTCAGTATTAAATGTATAGTGAATATTGTACACTATAGGTCTTATATAATAAGCTCTTATATAAAATAATTACAATCTTAATTTCTATATGTTATTATACGTATTATATTATACTACTAACTATTATTAAATATGCTTTGAAAAGCCTTATAAGAAAATAAAATTTAAAATATGATATCTATAAATTAGTATTATTGACAATTTTTCTTAATATCCGATTGACATACCATATAAAACATTTGAAACTAATTATATATTTTTAAATAGCTGAATTGTCGTTGTATATATATATATATATATATATATATATATATGAATTGTCGTGACATCTCATATAAGCGGCTTTTACTATATGTTTTTAATATATATTTACTTATACATTTTTAAATTTACTTTATATTATTTTTTAAATATATACATTAAAATATATAATACAATTAATATATACATGAATATATATATTTATGTATAGGGCAAATATATTGATATATTGAATAAATCGAATATCCAAAATATATTGAATATATTACCATGACAAATATACATCCAAAAATCCTACCATGTAATTAATTTACTAAAATATTGATTAATACATAATTATATATGTACATATATTAATGTATATGTATTTATATTGATTTAACTAAAGTTATAGGTATACATGGAATAGTACAATATATATATATAAACTGCATGTGTGGTTCAGTTGGCTAAGGCGTCAGACACACAAGCAGTAGGACCGGAGTTCAATCCTCATCCGACCATTTAAATAAGTCTTAAAATAATATTTAGAAGTGATCTTATATAATTGTGTATAAATAAATGATCGGCTCTCGTTAAAACCATGGATGCCTTAACATGAGAGCGGCTTCGAAGGGACATTAGAGCCATATGGTTATAAGTGAAAACTTCATCTAAGTTTCTATAGATTATATAGATGGAATGAAAGGACTCCACCAAAATAACAACAATAACAAATATATATATATATATATATATATATATATATATATATATATATATATATATATATATATATAATATTATACTATTACTATTACGTATAAATATAATTATTAATTTTATATATTTTCATATAAATAAATATATATTTAATATGTCATTGTAAATTGTCAAAATATTGTACTATATTTCTAAAAGATACCACTAATCTCGCATATGGTCTTTAATAATAACATAAACATTTAGTTATATAAAGGCATACTATTTATATTAGATAACTTATTTATAAGCGATTACAAATTAATATATAGTTTACGAGAAGCGATTAGTTATAAAATAATCTATATTTGAACGGGGAAATTTGTGAAATTCATAAATTATAGGTCATATATACCTATATGTCAGTGAATTAAAACTATTGAAGTATACTTAGGTCAATATATTATAGGTCAATACATTCTCTAGTTATGATGTAGGTGAGATATAACATAGAAATGTAACCAGGGAGGTTAAATCCTCGATTATTATGTAATAGGTTAGCCTTAGTATAGCCTATGTATAATTCAAGATAATATATCGTATTTAACAGTAGTAGGACAACCTATACTTCTGTTTACTTTAATGATATATCATTAAAAGTACTATGTGTAGATAGCTACAATGTAACTAGGTTAAAGTTATACTGTAGCTAACTAGTACAGCGTATTTATGACATGTTTAATGTGTTATTAATATTGACGATTACTTTTATGATTGATATAACAATGTTGATATATCACTAAACTTCTACAAATATATAGAATATATGTAATGGTATTAATATGAAATTAAAATGTACTTTGAACACGTATAGTTTCAGTATTTATGAAGATTATATATACGTATATTTAAATATAAATTTCATATATTAATACCAGTTTTTAAAGACAGCTATGTCACGTTACTTCATTAACAACATACATAATACTAATAAAGTAGACCATGTTATAGTATATCATAGGTAGTATAAGTTAATATTATTTTAGTTTGAATTTGATGTGTTGTATATTCAGAGAACATAGCCATCCTTATGTTAAATAGGATGCAATTAATAGGAAATTAATGTAAATATTTAAAAATGTTGATTATAATTGTATTTAAATTAATTTGGTTTCAATGTAACAAACACATTCAGTTAAACGATAACGTTTTAGGTATTATATAACAACTCACCCACATTTGTGTATGCGGATTAATAGTTCATGTTCGATGCGAATTTATCAACATAAATAGCATAACTAGCATCAATACACTGATACTATAGGATATGTCGTCTTCCCAGCAAGGTACTTTCACTGTTAAATGCGGATTCGCTCAAATGACCAAAGGAGGAGTTATCATGGACGTCACGAATCGCGAACAAGCTAAGATCGCTGAAGACGCCGGGGTATTATATCACCTATAACTTGTATTCATATGATATAATACTAGAGAATACTATAGTATATATATATATATCATATGTGTTCTTATTAATGTGTATTAGTATAAAAATTTAATTTTTTTATCTAAATTTGTAGTTTATATTATATTTCTATTATTTCTCCTAACGGTCTTCAAAAGAAGATACACTATATTTTATTATTATCGCTTATTAATATATATATATATATATATATATATATATATTATAATGTATATATTATAATGCATTACAGGCATGCGCAGTGATGGCTCTAGACAGAATCCCCGCAGATATCAGGAAAGATGGAGGCGTCGCGAGAATGGCTGATCCTAAGGTGACGTCATATTTTAGATAATTATACATTATGTATATGTGTATGTAAGTAACTATTTAGATATACTTATATGATATAAAGAGACATTTTATATATGAATATGAGAGATTATATGATATATTTATTTCTAAACTTAATTATACTGCACACTTAGATCTTTTTTAACAATTATTATTAACGGACATATTAATTTGTAAATACGACACGCTTTACGTAATAACAATAGGTTTATCGGCACTAATACTAACCTAATACTAACCTAATACTAACCTATACTAATAATAACATTATTAGGTGATAAAAGATGTACAGAACGCTGTAAGCATCCCGGTTATGGCTAAGGCTCGTATCGGACATTTCGCAGAGGCGCAGATATTGCAATCTCTCGGAGTGGATATGATCGACGAGAGTGAAGGTTACTAATTCCCACTAACACCCCACTAACTCCCCACTAAATCCCCACTAAATCCCCACTAAAGCCCGCTTAATATAAGCTTACATTGAATGTATCGTTAATATATAGTTATTATAAATTCTCGCTATGTTACTTTTCATGAGACTATACGAATCACATATAATTGATAAAGTATAGTTATATGGGTCACCTAATCTGGAAAATAGTTGTATTTAATATCTAAAAAGTACATTACGTATACGTTATACATGCAGTACGCTTAACGTATGCATACATCCACATCGATTACGTAATAAGTATTACGTCACGATTGGCTATGACGTCACCACTATGACGTCACGCTCACCGTTACGCAACCACCCTCTCGCTGAACAGTATTGACTCCAGCCGATCAAGAGTATCACATCGTGAAGGCCGACTTCAAAGTTCCGTTCGTGTGCGGAGCCCGTAACCTGGGCGAGGCGTTGAGGAGAATAGACGAAGGGGCCACCATGATAAGGACTAAGGGAGAGGCCGGTACAGGTTATTGTTATTTTATTTGGTGGAGTTCTTTCATCCCATCCAGCAACTTAGATGAAGTTGTCACTTATAACCATATATGGCTCTAATGTCCCTTAGAAGCCGCTCTCATGTTAAGGCATCAATGGTTTTAACGAGAGCCGATCATTTATATATATATATACAATTATATCATATCACTTCTAAATAATATGTTAAGACTCATTTTATAAAATTAATTAATGGTCCGGACGAGGCTCGAACCCGTGTCCTACTGCTTGTGTGTCTGACGCGTTATCCACTGAGCTACACAGGCAGTTATAACCTATACAACTATATTCGCTACGCCATCACTACGGCGAGTATAAGCTCGTATATATCCAAGTAGATATCGCCTTATAAGGCTTGCATTATTTCACTCCGTTAATCATACTAATCATCGATGTATTTTTATAAACTATAAATGGAGTTATAGATTACGAGTAACGTTACCGTATAGGATATATTAACATCGGTTATCAATTGTTAACTTATGTTACACAGCCACCTATTTGTCGTATCGTAACTTTATGATGTATTTATATTCTTACGAGTTCATACAAATCTTATGTAAAATATTATTTCTTTATCATACTAAACTTAACTTCTAAATATATCTTCTCACTAGGAATTACTATTTTATTGATTATTATTATATATCTTCTCAATAGTCATTGGTCAATTGATTATTATTATATATAATAATAATTAATAAAATAGTACATGACTATTGAGAAGTTATATTTAGGTTGTCACATTTATTCACCAATACTTATTTTAGTTTTATTACATACTTTTTTAAATATTCAACTATAGTTAATATAAATTTATAAATATACACGCGAAATATAGAGTTCAGTTCATAAACACTATTAAACACTATTATAATAAATTGCGTTCAAGGTATACTATAACATACAGTTAACCACAAATTAAATTTATATTTAATTGCATTATAATATCACAGTACAGTTACTTTCATAGAGTCATTAAATATTTATAATAACTAATAGCTTAATTGAAGTGATATTTAAATGTACTTCTCTACATTTCATTACTAATATATATTATATATATAATATATATACTTTTATATATTCTATATAATATATGTTTTATAATTAATAATAATATAATATTGTATAATAAAACAAATCAATCAACCATTTATATTCAAAGATAACACATTTTATTTATAAATATATATACGCAAGTAATATTTAAATAAGGAGAATTCAATATTAAATATATACATATCATATGATTGAACATATTCATAACATATGTAAATAGATATAATATTCTAAACAATTTATAATATATGACACATGCATTGATAATATATCTAAATTTTGTTTTATTCCGACTCAAGATTGCCATGTCACAGAGTCATTAAAATAGATAAATAATATAATATTGTCAGATATATATTAAATGTATCCACTTAGCTATAAAAATGTATACAAATAATATATATTATGTCACTAATTCAATAATAAATAAATAAATAGCCGCATCCTAAAATAACAAATATTACTAAACGTATTATATATTTTATAACAATGTTTACTATATAACACATTCATTTCCCATTCTTATTTCCGCCAATACTTAAACCTATAGGTTGTTTATATATTATATATATATTATTATATTATATATTATACATATACGTTGATTGACAGGTAACGTGACCGAGGCTGTTCGTCACGCCCGACAAATTCAACGCGAGATCAAGGAGGCTCAACTGATGAACCGTGACGCTCGCGAGGTATACGCCAAGTCCATCAGGGTTCCGCTAGACCTGGTCGATGAAACCTGTCGACTGGGACGTCTTACCGTGGTGAACTTCGCCGCCGGTGGTCTTTGTTAGTGACTCACAACATCCGCGTTTCTATGCGCGATATTAGCTGTATATTATATCGACGGTTGTCTTTGTTAGTGGCTCACTACATCCGGGTATTTTTTATTATTTCCGTAATATACAGAATAATATTATTGGAAGTGTTATTATCTATAGGTAATAACTAATATATATAGTGTTTAAATAATAATAATAACCGTAATAACAATACTATTAGGGGCGTGTTTCTACGGTAAATAACATTATAACTATTAATTATCACTATTATTTATTACGATTATCGTCTGCGACGCTTTATCATCGCAGCTTAGAATATGCGACCACCTTCCAGTGTGAGTCGTAGTAGTACGAAGAAAAGTGCGACGATTTATCATGACGTAGATATTGACCGTGTGAACACGCCTTAAAATCGTAATAACAATGATAATAATAGGTGTTATTGGTATATCGGATAGTGACTAATAGTCACTGACTATACTTTAATGTGTGACTTAACACATAATAACTGGGATCCAGTTTTAGAAATTGTTTTGCAAGTATAGATTAACATCCGGATAACTAAGTAGTAATTAAGCTATACTTCCAGTTACTGGTATATTCATTATTTAATGTATATTTAAAAATAATATATGATTATTTGTAATACGTTACCTAGGTTATAATATTAATTATATGTATATAAAAATAGATTCTTTTATATTTATACAATTCCAGAATTACGTATATATTGAATTATAAATTTCGAATGCGTCAAGGCTTTAATACCTAAATAGTATACTTATATCTAAACTAGATACTATATAGTTCACATACATACCTTATTTACATTATCACCTACTACACGCGTGCGCCGAATAACCTTGACCTTGACCCCACTAGCGACCCCTGCCGACGTATCGCTATTGATGCAACTCGGAGTGGACGGTGTGTTCGTAGGGTCCGGTATCTTCAAGAGTGATCAGCCCGAGAAGAGGGCGGCGGCAATCGTTCAGGCTGTCACTCATTACAAGGACGCCGACCTCTTGGCCAGAGTCAGCGAGGGTCTCGGACAACCTATGGTGAGTTCTAGTCTGTTGTCTTCTATAGGAGTTTGCGTATCTATTAACGCGTATACGCGTGGTATTTAGGCGTTCTCTGTTAAGTCTCCTATTTAGTCTATATACTAATAATTAATATTATTATTTATTAGAAGAATTTTTCTTTTCTTCTGTAATTTATAAAATATTATTATATGTTATCGTTTCTTCCATACGTTTTCAAATAAGATATTTTCATAATCAGGATATCTTCTATTGTTTTAATCGTTGAGATTATTACTATTACATAGATATTAATAATAATAACCAAACCAAACTATATAATGTAATTAATAAATTATAATTTGCGTTTCTACCGACATATTTGAATATTATTACCTAACTATTGTTAGGTAATAGTTAAGCATACGTGGTTAATTCACTATATTTATAGTTAAGAATACTTTATTAATGATCTATATACGTTAGGTTGGTATCAACTGCGATGAAATGATCCAGAAGTGGAGTCTGAGGGAATCATCTCACAAGAACTACGCTTAGAGACGCTTGTTTACTTTCATTTCAATTATAATCGATTATTATCATTTTTCAATAATAAATTTGAGTAAAATTACTCTTTAATATTATAAAACTTTATTAATTAATTTAAATTAAATAAATATTATGTTAATATTAGATTATACTAATAAATTTTTAAATAAATAAATGCAACAACTATTACAAATTAAGGGGGTATCCCATTACCAGTATTTCCGGAAATAATATCCGGAAATGTTTTCAGAATTATGATATAAATATATAGGTATAACTATTCCAATAATTAAGAAATAAATAGAGTTAGAGATAAATATAAGAACATAATACTTTATTTATTTCAACTTTAAGCTATTTAATAATAATTACTAATATCTAAAACATAGAAAAACTAGATAATCTCCTTATTATCTGATTACTATTTTAAATATTCCTATTTTTGTATGGTTCAATTTAAGATTAGAATTTAAGTAAAATAAGATAATATAATTTAAAATTTGTATATATAAAAAATCTTGATTAGAGATATTTATTATATTCATTTAATTTATGTTTTATTGATTCTTGTATTTTAAAACTTCAAACATATTTTCAATATTAATAATTTATATAAGAAATGTTATATTTATTTATTTACTAAACCTATATTAATATAATTAGTATTAAGTATAAGTAAGTATAAGTATATATATAGTATATTGTATAATGTGTACTTATATATTATAAATTGTTAATGATTTCTAGTATATATATATAAATAAGTATATTCAACTACTATTAGTTATAATTCTATTTGAGTAATAATAATTTTGGAAATCTAAGATGCCCGACAAATTAAAAAGAAATTTGTTCAGAGCGGCAGTTGAATCTGTATTAGTATACTATATATATACCATATATACCATATATATATGGTGCCATATCGTGGACTCTAACAGCTAAACTTGAGGGGAAATAGATGGAGCCTACACTAGAATGATCCGAGCAGCTCTAAATAAGTCATGGAGAGAACATTTGACAAACAAGAAACTATACAGAAATATACCAAAATTATCAGTAGCTATACGCGAACAACGATTAAGATTTGCAGGACATTGCTGGAGAAGCGAAGGCGAACTAGCAAGCGACTTACTACTCTGGCAACCATCTCATGGCAAACGATTTCGAGGAAGACCGCCTTTAACATATATCGATCAACTGGTGAAATATACTGGATGTAGAACCGAGGAATTACCAGCTGCCATGAAAGAAAGGGATAAATGGAAAGAACGTGTTGTAAATTGCCGAGCAAGCTCGACCTGAACATAAACATGAACAATAATAATTATTAAATTATTACATTTAGATATCAGTTATTTAAATTGATTAAAATAATTATTTTCTAATGTTAATAATATAAACTAATAGACTATTATAACAAATCTGAGAAATAAACAAAAGAAAAGATAAATAGTTGTTAGCTAACAGGCTATTATGAAAGATTAAATAGTCGAATATATAACAATTACAGTTGTAATTCAAATTAGTAATTTATTTGCATCACCGTATTAGTTAAATCATTATTTGAATAACTTAAAATATAAAATATTTAATTAAGAATGCATCGAGCATGTATCTAGACAATATATAGTATATATTAAGTTCATAGATATAAATAAATACAGGAGTTCGTTTTGTAAATTGGTAAACTATAATTAACCGAAGTTTTTAAATTGTTACACTACTCAAATAAAGTATGAATTTAACAATATATGATTTCAAATAATTTAAACTTTATAATATATGCACATATTATATGTATGACATACATTGTATGTGTATGTGATGAAGCGTACTAAAATAGTATGCGAAACTTATCCGATGTCTCACATGAGTGCAAGTGTATATATACATATATATATAATATATTATATGAGTGGGAAAAGTTGAGTGGGAAAATACCTAGTCAAGCTTTGCTTTTGTGTTTTCCTGAGTGTTTACACTATATCTGATTCTAATATATATATATATATATATATATATAAATGTGTATAGAATGAATAAAATGATGTAATGAAAAATAGATATTATTAGATATAAATACATAGCGCTGATACAACACTGCTGCGGTTCCCTTCAAGACCACCACGTTCCCCCCATCTGATCTTCGTCCCGTTTCCGTTTCGTTTCCTCGGGCCCCATGTCGTCGGTCTCCCCGTCAGATTTCTTAGCGGCGCGGGGTTTCTTCTTACGTTGGTGGGTGGTCATCTTGTCGAGCATGAAGTTATGAAGATTGGCCGTATTGAACTGGTCAGTTAGACCGGTCAACATGGTTCTAGCACCACCACCGCCAGCACCAGCACCGGCGCCTTCTTTGGGGACCGTGGCGGTCTTACTTTCCTTGTCGTGTTTGTGTACGCCATCGGATGTCCGTCGGTTCTCGTTCATCCTGATCGTAAAGGGGTGTAGAGGGGTGTTATAGCTCAGGTTATATAGTATACCTCGTTATACTAATCTATATATGTATTGTTATTGTTACTATGGTGGAGTCCTTTATCCTATCCAGAAACTTACATGAAGTTTTCACTTTTAACTATATGGCTCTAATGCCCCTTCGAAGCAGCTCTCATATTAAGGTATTAATGGTTATAAAGAGAGCCTATTATTTTTGTATACACAATTTTATAAGATCTCTTCTAAATTGTATTGTTAGACCTATTGTAATGGTCCGGACGGTGCTTGAACCCGTATGCTACATCTTGTGTCCATGCGATATGCACATCGCCTTAGCCAACTGAGCCAAGCAGGCAGTTAAATATAAAATATAAAATAATCAATTTCGTGAATAATGTTGTATAGCTAATAGAAATGTCCTAATATTAAAAATTATAATAATATCCGTATTGAAATAATAATTTTCGCGTATTTACTGAGTAATATTTGTTAAATATTGTATAATTATAGTTGTATATATATTATATATTTATAAATGATTATTTGAGAAGTTATTTAATGTGGTCTCTGTTTTAAATATTATGATATTTTGAGTTATTATTTAATATTATGACTACTTATGGTCACTTATCTTACCACATTTAACCAGAAATATGTATATCTAAGATATTATATCGAAAGTATGTATGTATATATTAGATGGTATTATATTCTAATTCGAACATTTGCAGTTGTCGTTTCTTCCTCTCTTTGATGATCAGCATCTCGGCACTAGCTTTACGTTTAGCATCTCGCTGTCGTTGGCAGTACCAGACTCCGAGCATCATTATCATGAACATCAGCGTCAAGATGATAAGACTGATGACGGTGTTGTTCAGCAGGGAGGTGCTCTCTATGGGAGATACGCGGCTGTTATCATATATGTGTGTATGTAGGTGTGTGTGCGCGTGTGTATGGGAGTGTGTGTATTTATGTGTATGTAGGTGTGTATATGTATGGGTGGGTGGGTATGTATGTGTGTGTGTATGTGGGTGGGTGGGTATAGGTGTGGATGTATGCGTGCGTATTAGTGTATTCGTGAGTTTATACATGAGTATATGAGGATGTGTGTGTGTTTAGATGTATGTGTGGGCGTGCGTGTATGCATCATCGATGTAAAGAAAAACTTTCTTTATATCGATGGTATGCATGCATAATATTAAATATGTACATATATAGTGGACATAATAAACATACATGTACACGATTCGCGACATATATAGTATACGCGACACGACATATATGTTAGGTAAAACACGACACATTTCCAATACAACAAATAGTACATATGTTCTATAAAATATGTCCTATATCCTCAGAAGAGTTATACGACACATATGTCCTACACACTATATCACGTGACACACGTGTATGTCCTACATACTCTATCACGTGACACACACGTATGTCCTACACGCACTATATCACATGTGACACATGTATGTCCTATACACTACATCACGTGACACATGCATGTCCTACACACTAAATCACGTGACATATGTATGTCCTACACGCACTATATCACATGTGACACATGTATGTCCTATACACTACATAACGTTACACATGTATGTCCTTCACACTATATCACGTGACACACATGTATGTCCTACACACTATATCACGTGACAGATGCATGTCCTACACGCACTCTAGTACACGTCACCTACCCTGGTATGGTCCCGTAGCCTGAAGTCTGCCGTCGAAACACTTCACTTGTTTATCGCAGAATGGTTCCGATAACGGGTCGCCGAAGTAGGAGAGTTCGCACCATCTGCACCCCGCTTTATCGTGACACGACCTAATAGGGGGTAGGGTAGTTAGAATCATCTGCACCCCGCTTTATCGTGACACGACCTAATAGGGGGTAGGGTAGTTAGAACCATCTGTACCCAGCTTTATCGTGACACGACCTAATAGGGGGTAGGGTAGTTAGCACGCTACCCGACCACAACACGGAACATATCATATATATATATATTATATTAAATCATTTAGGAGGATAAATTATATAGTTTTTAAAATAATATTTAGAAGTGATCTTATAATTGTGTATTAATAAATAGCCTATAGGGAGTCAGATATACTGGAATCATATAGGTTTTAACGAAATACTATATATAGGCTATATATAGACTCCCGGTATAACATACCCCTGTATATCAAACTTCCATTATATAATATAATAGACTACCTAATATAAAACTCAAAATTTATCAAATAATAAAATAAAATAAAATGTGTAGCTTTGAAGTTCGTAATAGAAATATATATGTATATATATATAAAATATATACAAAAATATATGTACAAATTGTGTACTACAAAAGACAAAATTATAAATAATATTTAATTATTTATAAATACATATATGTGTAAAATATACATATAGGTATATATGGATGACGTCTATAAATACATATATATATATATATATATATATATATATATATATGTATGTAAGGGGTACACAAACGTGATATATTATACTATTAGGGGTTCATAAACGTTATATAGTATACTTTAGTATACCATTAAGATGAAGGTACAAACGTGATATTAGTGATGGAGGTACAATGATGTTGGAAGCACTCGTGGTAGAGCCTCAGAAACTCTCTGTCGTACTTGATGAACTCTTTATTCGCCTTGATCACAGTGGAATACTCGGCGATAGGGGAGCAGGGCATGTAACCTTCAACCCTGGTAGTGTTATTGTGCTATATATATAGTACGTATACGTATTATATACGCGTGTATATGCATGTATGTTTATATATATATAATAATCGTAAAATATATACATATAGAATAATTAATTAAATATATAAACTTTAGTTTAATAATATCCAAAAATAATTGTTTATATATATATATATATATATATATGTGTAAGTGTATTTCTGTAGTTACTCTATATATAATGTATATACATAAATTATAATAGATTATAATTATAAATTTTAAATGAATATATATATATTACGATATTTAATATAAATACAGAAATACGTATACGTAGATTCTGCAGACGTACTTTGAAATCTTATTATCTTTGCACAGAAATCCCTGATCGTTATCGTAATGGCAAGGACATTTACAGCTATTGGTGACGTCCTTCTTGATGCTGCATTTCACCGGTGAATCGTGTTGCCTCTGAAACACGAGCGTAGACACGTGGACGCGTGTGTGTATGCATACGTGGACGCGTGTGTGTATGCTTACGTGGACGCGTGTGTGCGAGTGCATACGTGGACGCGTGTGTGCGAGTGTTTAAGCGTGCGCATATGACATATATGTTAATTGTATTTAAGATAGGTCTACAAAATATTAATTAGATAACTTTAGAAATTAATAGTTTAAATTTGTTTAAAATAAAATTATAAAAAATACTCTAGCATGCCGATTTAGTAACTCGCATATATCACTCGGTATGTACATTGTACATTATATATTGTACAATGTACATTGTACATGTATATGTGAAAGAGTTACATCATATTAGAGAGCACATATGTGCGGTGTACAGCTAATGTCAAACGTTATAACAGCTACATTCGATGTCTCCTGAAGCCGATTCTTTTGTCCTTCTGATGAGGAACATATTAGTGTCATTGACTTTGTGTATTATTACGTTATCGAACTGCAACGATGTATCCGCCATGTCCACCTGCACAACGTGTGGTAAAGATCGAATTATATATAATTCGATCATCATATATATATGTTTCTAATTTTACAATTTAACATGTTTCTATATGCACTAATTATAACTATAGTTATACTATATATATATATATATATATATATATATATATATATATATATATATATATATATATCATGCATAGAGATAGAGAGGAATACAATATCTATCTAGCTCTATGATATCGTGTGAGTTACCTGAAACATATTGTGATAATTTAAATCCATTAAATCATAACATCCAACTTGAGTCATAATTTCGTTTTTTATCAGATATTTCGCAATTGCGGGTTCCTTTATAAATATGTCATTAATAATTAATTAAAAGTTATATGGTTTATTTAAGAAATTTATATTTTAGTTTGGTTGATATATATATATATATAATTCAGTTATTTATCAATTTAAAAAATATTAAAAAATATAATTAACATATAATATAAAATAATAATTTGATTAGGATAATAACGTACACATTATGTTAACGTAAGGGGGTGCGTCGCACGATAAGGGTATACTGCATAGTATAAGAGGGTTAGTACCAAGCAATGGGTACATAGTAGTGTAGAGGGGAGGGGGCGACGCAAGGGAATTATATAATATCGATGAAACCCCGGTGTTAATGATGTACCCTATAGGTTAGCTTATAACCAAGCGTGTGCGAGAAATTCGCGTTAGAATAAAGAATGAAAGTAAATCTTATCTTATCTTATCGTAATCATTCATAGTAATTGAATTAGAATGGATCACTTAATCAACATATATTTTTATATTTATATGTATACACTATCAACAGTGATACACGATTGTTGTATACATATATATATATATATATATATATATATATATGTTTATATGTGTGTGTATGAAGGCACCATAGACAATATAATATTTAATATAATCCGGATCGCATTCTCTGCAGAGTGACACCCTGCTAGACAACGTATTAACGAGTTTATAACAATACATTGGGTATTCTCTTTATTGAATATGAGCCGGGTCGCATTCTCCGTAGAGTGTCCACATTATATAAAGAGAACATGCAATGGATTGTTATGAACCTATTGCCATAGCAACCGTGTCGGCCGTTAGTGTACACACCACATTCTATTTATTGTAAAAGCATCTAAGTTGTTTTATAGTTCCTAATTAGGTATACCCATATATTAGGTATACCCATATATGCATTCGTTAAGGGTTTCCGAGTGATAGTTGGGTACCTGTGTTCCGTATACGCGCGCCGGTTATGCGGTTAAGATGAGTGTACACATCGCGCGGGTTATAACGGGTTATAAGGTATACCTTGATGGTTAGGTGCACGTTGAGGATGTGGAATCTGGTGTCTCGCTCTACTAGTGGCTTGATGAAGTCCGGATGTACGATTAGGTAACCGGAAGTGTCCATCAGCATGCATCTGTATATCGAAATGCGTATATCTAATACACTTGATGTATATATATATATATATATATATATATATATATATATATATATATATATATATATATATGAATGAATGAATGAAACAAATTTATTGGAGTATTACATATATGTTTGATTAACAAATCATAATAATAATAATATAATAGCTATAATAAAAACAAAAATTTCTCCAAAAGGCTACCAGTAAGTCATCGACTTTTATAAAGGCTGCCATCCTCTTCTTTCTCTTCATCTTATATCTTTAATTATTCTCTGAAATAAGTATTTTTTTTATTTTTCTTTTAAATATGTTAATGTTTTTACTTTTTTTATATTTTCATCTAGTTTATTCCATAATTTAATTCCAACTATTAATAAACTATTATTTGTTAAAGTAAATTTTTTATTTTTTATTTCATATTCATTGTTATTTCTTAGATTATAGTTATTGTTTTTATTAATGTTATTTTTGAATCTATTTTTATTTTTATACATGTAACATAATGTTTTATATTCAGTGATTTGCTTTATAGTAAGTGTGTTTGTGTATATGGGTAGGGGTTGTATATCTTTATTTGTATATTGTGAATTATAGGTTGTATTAGTTTTTTTAAGATATATTATTTTAAGTATTTTTTTTTGTATATTATATAGAGGTTTTATTATATTACTATAATTGTTGCCCCATATTTCTATCCCATAATGAAGATTAGATAAAAAAAGTGAATTATATAGTAACATAAGAATATGATGTGGTAATTCATTAGAAAATTTTCTAATCATATAAGTTATTTGTAAGATTTTTTTTTTTATTGATAATATATGTGTTTTAAAATTTAGTTTAGTATCTATTATAATACCTAGAAATTTATATTTATCTATTATTTGTATTTGTTGATTGTATATAGCGTAGTCAATATTAAAATTCGAAAATTCACGTGTTTTAAAAAAAATTATTATTTTGGTTTTTTCAGTATTTACTATTAATTTATTTTTTTTAAACCATATTTCTAATTTATCTAATATTTCTTTTGTATCATTTATTAAAACACTTATTTTATTGGCTGAAACACTAACTGATGTATCATCAGCAAATCAAATAGTGGTTATATTTATATCATTTTCTGTTAATAGTGTTATATCATTTATATAAATAATGAATAGCAATGGTCCCAGAACTGAACCCTGTGGAACTCCTATATTACTTATTAATATATCAGATAACTTATTATCAATAGAAGTTATTTGACCTCTATTTAATAGGTAGCTTTTAATTAAATTTAAGGCATGACCTCTGATACCATATATTTCTAATTTGTTAAATAGAATATTATGGTCTAACATATCAAATGCTTTTGATAGGTCTAAAAATATTGTATTTGTTTTTTTTTATTATTTTCTTTGTTATTTAATATGTTTGTATAGAATTCAGTTATTGCATCTATAGTATTTTTATTTCTTTGATATCCGTATTGATTATTTTATATTAATTTATGTTTATTTATAAAATGTTCTAATCTATTATATATTAATTTTTCAAGTATTTTTGATATTTGAGGTAATAGTGATATGGGTCTGTAATTTTCAAAATTGTTTTTACTTTTTTTTTTATGTATAGGTTTTATGATAGCTATTTTCATTTTATCAGGAAAAATTCCTTTATTAATTGATAGATTGAAAATATGCTTTAATGGCTGAATTATATATGATTTTGATATATCTAAAATATACATATTTATTTTATTTATATCTAATGAATGTTTATGTTCCTTTAGGGCAATTATATTAATTATTTCTTTATCTGTAACTGGTGTAAGGAATATTGTATTTTTGTTAGTTTTTATACTGTCTAAAACAGAATTATTATTTACTTGATTGAATTGACTATTCAATTGTTCAATAGTGTTTATGAAGTATTCATTAAATCCATTAGCTATATCTAAAGGCTTATTAAGTACTTTGTTATTTGTATTTATAAAATTATTTGGTAATGTATTGTGATTTTTTCTATTTAACCTATTATTAATTATTTTCCATTTTTTTTTTGAAGTATTTGCATTTTTGATATCATTAGAAAAAAAATTTTTTTTAGCAATTTTTATTTTATTAGCAATGATATTTTTTATATGTTTATATTTAACCAGTATATCATTTTTCCTATTTTTTATATAAATTTTATATAAATTATTTTTAGTGTGTATATCTCTTTTAATATCACCAGTCATCCACTTATTTTCAGTTTTTATTTTAATAATTGTATCTATTATTGGCATTGATTGATCAACAATGTTTTCATATATATTAATAAATTTAGCATAAGATTCATTTGGGTCATTGTTTGATAAAACATCTATCCATTTTTCATTTTTTAATATTTCCATTAATTTATTAATATTTTTGTTTTTGTTTGTCTTTTATATATATATTTTGATAGTATTTTTTAACTTACATTGATTTTTTATAGAATATTGAAAATATATCGGGAAATGATCAGTGATATCACTTACCAATACACCAGATGTTTTAATATTAGTTACATTAGTTAATAATAGGTCGATTAAGGTATATATATATATATATGTATGTCTTAGACTTGACATACCGACTACACGACTACGAAAGTACGGTAACAAACGATTTAGCTGGATAGGTGCAACTCTCTGGAATAAACTTCCCCAATCCATACGCTAAGAAGATATCTCAATCACCACTTTCAAATATAAACTCAAGGAGCTATTTAAACGTTCCCCACTAAAATACCACATATCTAACCCTCTTTGAAATGTAATCGTGTTATTATATTATTATTATATTATTATATTTAAGAATGTTATTTTATTTTATTATATTATTTTTACGGATGATCGTTAAATCCACACCTGTAAACTGTTCGACAAACAGTAAAACACATTGTAGAATATTATATTAATCTTTGTGTATAAATAAATACTATTACTACTACTACTACTACTACTACTACTACTACTACTATGTGTGTGTGTGTTTGTGTGTGTTATTTATATAGTAGATATAAATTAAATATATTTATAATAATAATAATAATATTTATTAGAATAATTTTTTTTTATTCAGTTTCATTTTCTTATTTTTTTATTAATATGCCTTTGTTCCTCCTTGCCAAGGCCTTCACACTAATATAGCTTATTTCCTGTTGTTGTCGCCCACCAATGGGTTTATGTGTGTTATATATATAAGTATCGTCTAAGTAAAATCAGTGAAATCTATTCGATTTATTAACTCATTATCTCCTAACAGTAGTGTAATGTCATATTGCATCATCTCCATTCGGATGAAATAAATATAATGATGATAACAAATAATAAAAATAATAATAATTATAAAAATAAAACCGAACACACGTTTCATTATAATGGTATACCGTATTATATTTTTATATATTTTATTTTAAGAGTTCACCAAGTATTTCTTATCCAAATCATTATTATAATTATTTTAATTTACTTAAATTTATTTGTTGTACACATACTTGAAATATATATATTTATATATATATATATATATATATATATATATATATATATGTATAATTTATTATGTATAATACATTAATTGTAATCTTTATATATTTTATACTAATATACAATAACATATAATATGTTATGATATTTATTTAAATGTATCTACATTAAAAAATACATATCAAAGTAGTATATTTATCTATTTTGGTTCATCATGTATAGTATCCTATAACTATACTATAATGTATAGTAATCTAAATATAGAATTACAAATTATTACATATTTTACATATAAATAGTTATATTCATATGGTATTATAAGTATAGGAATTATTTATATTAATTATACAATCATAAATTAATTATATTAATTATATTAATCATTGACTAATTTGTATTAGTAAAATGACTAATTATAAAGGTAAATTTAATACTGTTGTTTTACAATACCAAGGTAGTCAAATGACTAATGTTATTGTTATTTTTTGCTGAAGGTTTAAGTGTACCGTTAACCGACGAATATAGGTCAAAGGACTAATATTGGTTTCCGTTTACCGACGAATATAGGTCAAAGTACTAATATATGTTTCCGTTTACCGACGAATATAGGTCAAAGTACTAATATACGCGTTATCGCGTTACCGCGCGCGGGACCCTGCGTTATGGTGTGCGCCGCACACTGTGCGCGGGTGGTCTGGACTAACAGGGTGGATCCGTCCATGCAAGGTTTAAACGTCTCCTTGAGCATGTTATCCATGTACTCGACGCTGACGCTCGTACCCAGCACCCCGAGTAGGCGACTGGATTCGGTGTCTGTGTCTGTGTCTGGTTGATGGAACTGAGATTCTCTGCAGACGAGTGTACATATGTGTGTGTTGTATTCGAATTCGTTATATTTTAAATGTATAAACCTCTACATTATGTGTATATATATATATATATATATATATATATATATATATATATATATATATAGATTAATAATTTAAATATTGGATACCACAGTTATACAATTATGTTTTTATTTTTTACTATTTTTACCAAAATCATATAATTAAACTTATAGATATAATATTATATATCACTAATGTTGTTTTGAAATTTCGAAAACAAATATGCATTAAAAATAACATAAAATGCATGTTTTCTGAAGATAGTATAAATAATGAAATATTAAAATAATATGTCATATATATTTATAACATAATAATCACATTATTTAAATTAATATTAATTATATTTGATGGATTTTATTATTTTAAAAACTATTTTGATTATTATTTTGTATTATTTATTATTATTCTATTATTGTTGGATATAAATGGTTTAATACAACCCAACCAATTGTAAAATATATTTGACAGGTGACATGGATTTATTTTGGAATAAATTTCACAATTCAATATAATGTATATATATTATAATACATATATAATTTCAAGAACTTCCAATATATCATTATTAATTTAATATACATTCATTATACCTTATTCAATTTCTTTGTTAAATATTATTTAATAATTAGTTATTTTTATAAATAGGTATATTATAGTATTTGTTATTAGATAGATTTATTTATGTGTATTTATGTATTCTTTTATAAATATTAATATAATATATATATATATATATATATATATATATATATATATAATACAATATATAATGTAATAATATACAATATATAATGTTATAAAAACTGTAAATAACCTACAATATATTTTTTACTTTTATAATTAGTATATATATATACAATATATAATGTAATAAAAACTGTAAATAATGTAATTTTACTAAACAAAAACTGTAGACAACATTTAGTCATAATACTTATTTCTAACACACGGGTCTCTTGTAATTGAAGTAAAAACTTAAATTGTTAAGAGAATTGCTCAATTTCTTTTGTTTTAGCACTAGTATATATAGATATAATCACATATTGAGATATTTGTAATTATCAACTTTCTTTCTTAATAAATGCATTAAATATAATTTAATTTCTGATCATATTCAGGCAATATTTTTGAAATATCTCAACATACAGTTCTAGCTATGTATAAACTCTTAATATGGAAACAAATATATTGCAATTATTCCAAAATTCAGGCAGATACTTTTGATAATTTTGAATACATGCATTACATTTGTATTTCCATGTTTTGAATTTGAGAACCATGCTACCACTTGTCCCCTTAAGTGCGTATTAAGTGCGTATTTCTCATCTAAATATTGGAATATTCTTAATTTTATAAAATTATGATTATTTATGATTATAATCACTGATATCAATATAGAAAGCAGTTTCGTTAGCTAACTATAGTAGGTTTGTAGGTTAGTAGGTTAGTAGGTTAGTAGGTTAGAGTGTTACAAACACTATATTATTAGAACATGTATATAACTCATCAGAGATATATCTCATTCATTTATAATTAAAGTAATATTGATTTTTAGAGATGAAATTAGTAGAAATTACTAATATTCTTACAAATATAATTTAATTCTGATTACAAATATCAATTAGTTAGCAATATTATGTTTAGATAAAATAAATATAACATAGAGCAATATTTTTTATTATACATTTAATCTCAAAAATGTATTATTCAGTTTATAATATACATAGAAAATATATAATTTCAGTTGTCGATACCTGCATTACCGGTCTACATTTAGGAATATTTTAATGAAAATTAAATTTAATTGTCATCAAATGTTAAGATTATTTATTTTTAAAGTATTCGTATTAGGTTTCAACTTTTCCTAATAAACCATACGTCATAATCATCAAAATCATCATCATCAACATATATGAGTGTATAGTATACACTGTATAGTATAGTATAATATATTTAATATATAAACATCGCGACCATATAATTGAACCAGGTTAGATAGTTTGATGAACATTCAACATATTAAGAATTATTACAGAGTTATTTAAACAATGACTGTTATCGTCATATCAATAAGATAATATAATTTTACAATATCATAATCGTTATATTAACTATAGTCAATACGACATTTAATGCACATTTATTTATTTAACTCACTCTAAAGCTGCATTCATAATGAACATCAATTATTAACTATAGTTAGTACATTAGCTATAGCTAAATACATTAGTTATATAAACTAATTCCAGGAGTGGTTATAATATAATATCGTTATTTTATAATCGAATTAATTACGGAATTTAAAATTATAAAACAGAGATAATAGTTGATTAAGAGCATACTAATATTCAAATCAGATAAAAATGTTATCGGATTATAAGGTGAAAGCATTACTTTAGGCATACCCTATATACGATTACTAACTGTACGATCAAAGCCTTACTGAACCATATGATATATCCTGCACCCATGTCATCTAGAACGGGAGGTGAAATTATCCTCAGCTCTGGACTAGCCGCTGCTCTCTTGTACCTAGTAGATGGGTGAGGATGAGGGTGAGGAGGAGGAGGAGGAGGATGAGGAGGAGGAGGAGGAATAGTAAGAGGACAAGAAGGAAAAAAGAGAAGACGGGAGGAAATAGTATAAAAAAGAAGGAACATGCGTCAATATTACAACTATAAATACTATACTACTACTACTACTACTACTACTACTACTACTACTACTACTACTATTATTATTATTACTAATACTACTACTACTACTACTACTACTACTACTACTACTACTACTAATATTAATACTACTATATTAGTACTATAGTAGTAATAATTTGTAGTATACTAAAAATTATGGAATTATTATTATAATATGATATATATTAAAATAAATTAAACAAAATATCACTTTTAAAAAATACGTCAACAAATGTTTTTAAAGTTTTACTATTTTTATATTGTTTGTTTTATCACTATTTCTTATTTCATTGACTATTTTTATATTTTTATATTTATATAATATTTGTACTACTCTTTTTTACTTTTATTTCTAATAATGACTATTATAATTTGAAATTATGAGTACAGTAACATGTATACATTAATAACATTATACTTCAATTACTTTTAAACATCATATTTAAATTTAATATTGGGCTTATATATAAGTTATCGCTTTTAAATTTGTATTAATGATATGAACACTATTTATTCTGGTATACAATCGATGAAATGGTTTTACTTAATGGATATAATTCGGCTTTCTTTAGTTTGCATGGATATTAATATTTTAAATATATTATTATTGTGACAAGTGTATTACACAGCTATAGATATGATATATCATACTACTATAGTAGTGTATTGTTTATTGGGTCATACTCATTTTATTTTGTTTCAAACTTGAACAATTTATATTATCTTACCCGTTCCTAATGTGTTTGTTACAAATTTTATATGTATATATATATTTACCGTGTATTATGTGTTTTTTACAAATTTTAAATTTATTTATAACAATATTTTTTTTAAGTTGTATAATATCTATAGATATTATATAAATATATTAAATATATATATATATTTACCATTACAATTTTAAAACTTTCGTTAGTTAATTTATTTGTATTACTATACTCATAATTATTTTTCAACTGAAGATCATAAGCTTTACTTTAATATCTATCAGGGTTTTTATACCACATTCTGAATTATATTATATATATATATATATATATATATATATATATATATATCGATTAAATTATGAAGTAATATATGACACGATAACGTACCATAGATATTTCGTGGCATCGTAATGATTGGAATGTTGCATTGCGGGATAGATCCTAGCCACTCCGGTTTCTAAAGCTATAGAAGTAGGAAGCGTGTGTACACAAGTGTGATATGGTGTGTGATGTAACCTATATATATAATTATACATGTGCAAATATACGTATAGGTAAATGCACACAGTTTGCGTTAGGCGTGATGATAGGACAACAACTTCTAACTAGAGAATTGTTGACCAAACTATACATATCCGTATAGTTATAATACAAATTTAAAAAAAAAATTTTATTTGAAAAATATTGAATGGCCGACGCAAATTAAAATTATAATGTTAAAAATAGGAGTATTTTGAAAAATAAATATATTTTAATAACTTTGATACTAATATTGTAGCACAGTTTCACACATTTGACACTGTGCGTGTATATATTTACAGGTTTTGTTATCATGTGGATAACCGTAGTCTGATATGTAGTAGAATAACGGTAGAAATGTGTGACATACCTACAAAGTGTAGTGTCCGGTTTAATGTATACTATAATAGGTGTGTGTGTGAATAGGTCGATGCAATCTCTCCGAGTTAAGATGCGTCAGTTAAACGCTCGTACCTAATATGTGAAATGTACTTGCTTTCAACAACTTACTACAAACAAAGACACTAAAACAAAGTATACACTTCGTTTAAGTAATATCAGTAAAATACTACATATTCCTAATTTCACATATATATATATATATATATATATATATTATAGCGAACGCAGAACTGTATTCGATATTTATATGTCAATATCACTGACAAGATTGCAATGCCTTTTTAAGGATTTGAAAGTGGGGAGGAGAACGAATTCCAAAAATAATTTTTTTTTCTTCAATTATATATAGGGGAAAGTCTCCGAATACCGACACCTACATGATTATTTGTAATAACTTATTCAATATAAAATATATTTATTTGAAATTTTGTAAATAGGGTAATATTATGGCAATGAATAATGTGGTTATTTTAAATTGTTGATAAAATTATATATACAAGAATAAACAGGGGGTCTGTAATCGGATACCTGTTCCTAATACCGACCTCCTTCTCCTATTACCAACCCCTGAAATAATCGTGGTATAAATTATGTTAGTATTATAATATCCAATCAACATAGTAGATATTCATAAATATAATTAATTATAACATGCACGAAATTATTTTTTATTTAATATATGTTTTAATAGTAATATTAAATTTAAATTTAAACTTTATAGTAATTATATTAAAATAGTTTATATTATTATTTAATATTTATTTAATCATTATGTATATAATCAAATAGAATCATGAATCCTTAATTTATATCAATGATACACAAACAACTTATGACATATTTTAAAGTGAAATACTGATCTATTTTGATTGGATATTATAAATGATATTGGGTCGGTATTAGGGTAATTTAGGGGGTCGGTATTAGGAAATGGGTTGCTATAATTAAGATATTTTTGTTAATAGCTATTCAAATTGAATAATTTTTATAATAGTTATAAACATTTTATTGATCTACAATATTATTCGCAGTATTAAGTTTTCTTTAAAGTATTTATTATGATTTAAAAAAAGTTATTCTTCAAATATTTAAAAAGTAAAAACAGAATATTACATTTGATCAAATAACAATGGTAGGATTTAATATTATGTAAAACAATATACTTATTCATATTTATCATTAGATTACTAAAAGTTTTTACTTTTTTGATATCTCTTATAGTTACTGAGATACGAGATGGGGTCGGTATTAGGAGGGGGTCGGTAATCGTAGACTTTACCCTATTAAACAATCTAAAAAATACATCTACTGATTTAAAATAAATAAATAGGTATATTAATAATTGATTATGAAAATATCTGATTTTGTATGTAAGCAAAAATTCAAAAGTCGAGGGGTCAAAATAAAAGTGGGGAGGGAGAATTTTCCCACAAATACCCATTACTAAAGGTACTGTTAGACTGGGCATTACTATGCACACTTAAGTTATCACTAAGCAGCATTATTCACATCGTCGACTATTTAAACTATAGCTCGGGAGCGATATATTCGATAAACGATATTTCCGTATCTCCTCTATATAATAGGATCGCGCGACAAAGGCTTCACACGGCAGGAGGGGGCGTTACTAACCGATCACTCTCCACACGACAAACAAAGTATGCGTCACTCTCTGGTCCCAGATCCATTCCACTTCGGCTATGTCGGTGATCACGATGCCGGCCTTGATATTATCCTTGGTAAAGGCGTAATGTGGGCGTAATGTGGGCGTATTGTGGGCGTAATTATGGTATATTGTGAATGCAATAGGGGCATGTGTGAGCGTAGTGAAGGTGTAATATTGAAGTAATGTGGGCGTAATTAGGGCGTAATGTGGGCGTAATATATGTAATGCGAGACTAAATATTCAAGAAACATTTATTTCACATAAATATCATTTATATATATATATATATGATAATTGTATAAAGCCTTATTATAGTAGACCTTAAACAAGCCGTGCGTGTTACTAGATCTCAGATTGGAGTAGTACTTCTTGATGTATTCACTATCCTCGTCACGGTTGAGAAACACGGACGGAACGCGGAACGCTTGTTTCATGAACAGCAGCGATGAGAAATCTGCGTCGATAATATATTAGTAGTATATTAATATTAGATATTATATTGTAATACTATAGGGAACCGGCGATTACATCAATAATAAGGTACACATATACGCCGAATAGAGGTACAATACTTTAGAAGGTGGGTAGCCTATAGGCTTTGAGTTCTCAGGTCAAGCGTATACCCTAAAAGTGAATGTATATATATATACATTCACTGTTAGGGTATACGCTTGACCTGAGAACTCAATGTAAAAAGATAGTGTTTTTTTGTTTTTTAAAAAGTCTATTATAATATAGTCTAACAAATAATTAAGTTAGTTTAATATAAATTAATATTAATCGGAAATGACGACAATGAATACACGTTAACTATATCCATTTTTAATCGACGCGTCTACAATCGAGATTTTATTTTTTAAATATATACTAGTAAGAATTACGAATTAAGAACATTAGGATTTCGTTCAGGTTAATTATATATTTAATTATACTCGTAGTGTACATAGGCGCGTATACGTAGTATGTATATGCGTTACTATAGTACCGCATAGCGACGTGTACGTACGCGTGCGTGCGTGAGTGTACGCGTGCGTGCGTGCGTGCGTGCGTGCGTGCGTGTAAACATACGCTCGCGTCACCGCACACACGCGAGCGCGTTAAATAGCACCTACCGGATATCGCTCTTCTGTGAAAGTAGGTGCAAAGACGATAGATGTCGTGCGTGTACTCGGCCCCGAATTGGATAGATTTGTGATAGATGAACGGAACCTGCGTGATAGGGGATATTAGTAGTGCTACTAAATCACGTGGTTTTTATGAGAAAATAAATTGTCGTCGTTCGCGCTATTGACCTAATTAAATTCTTAACAAAATATGACATATAATATCGCCACGTGCGTGTGTATCCCATTTATTTTATTGGTACGTACCTGAAAAATGACTATAAAGGATTTAATTTATTATATCAAACCATTTAGTTCGGAGAAAGGCATAACTAAATGTTTCCAAAAACTTTAGTAGATAGTCGACCTAAACCCTTTAGTATCGAAAAATGGTTAACTAAATGGTTAACTAAAAAAGGTTAACCGAACCCTTTGTTTAAACGGACATCGATTAAAGGGTTTAATTAACGAAAACTAGCGGGTTTGTGTTAACAGTACACCCTTAGCGTACTTATACGTTAGCGATTAGTCGTAACACGATATCGACAATGGGCGATAATGTAAGGTACTCAACAAACGTATTCCCTTATCATATTTAAAGCTCTTTAAGGGTGAAATCCACAGGTAAACGAAATGTTCTACATAATAATCGAGATACTAAAGTGTCTTTTAATAAAGTGTTATTATTAAATATATGTAGGGGAAAGTAACCTAATACGGACACTTTAACAATAAATGGTCTTAACTTTTTATGACTCATTATTTTTATTCAAAAATTACATTAATTACAATAATATTATATGATTATAGATATTATTGTAATTTTAAAATTTTATTTAATCTTTTAATTCTATAGATAACGGGGGTGTCCGTATTCGGTACCCATGTCCTAATACGGAAACCCTGTGTTATAATACGGACACCCTATATACCTCTAGATAAACTATATATTATTTATGTATTAGTTACACAAATTACAATTACGTTATTTAAAATTAATTGTATACAAAATATATTGTAATTTAATTAGTTAATAATTTATTTATTTTTATTATATTTTAATTAATAATTTAACCTACAATTTAAGTATCTAAATAATATTTTTTTTAGAATCAGCTTTATTGGTAGTATTAATATTATAACGCACGCAATTTTTATGAAAATCAGAAGTGTTCATACGCTGCGCGCTGATTGGTTATAGGGTGTCCGTTTTAAGACATTTAGAGTGTCCGTATTAGGAACTTATATGACCTCTAGATATATGCATATAACTTAATGAATATTTGATAAAAATATAGAAATTAAAAATATAATTTTTAGAATGCTTTATTTGTTGATAATATAGTGTTATATTTTATATAGATACATTTGTGAAGGTTTTAAGTTGACATTTTTTTTCATAAATTTAAAAACGTAATAAAAAAATCAGTTTATTGGATATATTAGCAATATTTTGTATAATTCAAAAATAAAAAATACTTTTTTAGACTATTTTTATAATTATGAATATTTTATTCATCAAACATTTTTTAGTAGGATTTATTGTTTCTGAGATACCGAGAGTGTCCGTATTTGGTTACTTTCCCCTATATATATATATATATATATATATATATATATATATATATATATATAGAGCCTACTGAAGATGGGCGGTATATTCAGTAAGGTGGTATATGACGTTGAAGTGATTTTATATACCATATATATATATATATATAGAGGTGCTAATATACACGACGACACTTTGTAAACAGAGGTGGTTGTAAACTCATTGTACATTGTATACATTGTAGGGTATACCGTATCCGGAAGTGTTTCTATATCGGTCACATTATGTCATAAATGTTATAATAAACATATTAGGAAAGTTTCATCGCAACATATTTAATATTGATAAAGTAAAAAACACTTCGATGAAGAAATATTTGCATTTATAATTCGATGTAAATTTCTATTGTACTTATGTATTATATTTATGTATTTATTTGTGCATGTGCGCAAAAAAAAATGTACGACTAGTTTACCGAAAAATTTATTTATTGTTATATATTAAAATTCTAAGTAAAATTCATTTGTTGAATAAATATGTGCTATTTTTGTATCAACTCTTATAATTTTATATTTATATAATCATGATATACCATGTCTATAGACATATATAATTTAAATTGATTTTTAAATTATTATAATATTGATAATTTTTTTTTCGATTTAGGAAAAAAAATTAATATTTGTAAGGGTGTTTTTATAAGACAAATACTTAAAGGCAATTATTAATTATATAAAAATTGTCCTTTCATATATCTGTAATTTAAATTCTTTCATTATTTTTTAATGTAAATTCCTATCTTTTTTTAATATTATTATAGCATTCATATTTTTCCTATATACATATATATATATAAATATATATATATATATATTATCACTTGTGTATTAGGATTCAAAGCGATAGGACGTGTTTTTGATTTTATAGAATTATTCAATAGACCGTGAACAATACAGACAGATAAGTGATTTTATTTTATTTGTGTGTATCTATACGTATAAATTAATAGTTGTAAAACAAATTAATATCATATATAATTATTATGCATGTACATTTATATATTAGATTATTTATTATGCAATGATATATGTTGATATATAAATAAACTATTGAGTGTATAAATATACCTATACAGATACTCTGTTGTTATTGAATATTTAATATAAAATGACAAATATATGCATATAAATTAATAGTAGTAAAACAAATTAATATCAGCTATAACTATAATATAAATATATTTAGATATTAAATTATTTATTATGTAATAATATACTTTTACATATAAATAAACTATTGAATATATAAATATACTATATACCTTTTATTTTTATTATGTCATCTAGAATGACAAATTTAGAATTGTCAACATCAATTAAGGATTATATAAAGGAATTATTTGAAGGTAATATTAAACAGATTTTAGAAAATAATACTGAAACAATAATTAAACTTAATGAAAAAATTGATGAATTAATCATAAAAATAGATAATATAGATAAAAAAAATAATAATAACAATACCACATATGCAGATATTACATCTAAACAATTACTTAATATTGAAAGTACTATTAAAAAGACAATCAATAAAAATATTTCAGAAATTAATGGTGATAATTTAAAAAACAAATCAATAATAATATATAATGCTAATGAAAGTGACTTCGCAGATAATAAAAGTAAATATGATACTGAATTAAAACTTGTAAATAATATAATTAAGACTGTTGCAGATGATTCTATATGTAATAATGTAATTAAGTTCCATAGATTAGGAAAACGAAATGATGTAAAGATACAAAATAATAAAATTAGACCTATAAAAGTAATTTTTAAAAATGAAATTGATAAAATTAATATAATCAAACATGCATTTAAATTAAAAGATTCTGAATATAATAAAGTTGGTATAACACATGAATTTTCTATAGATCAACTTAATATTCAATCAGACCTAATAAAAAAGGCAAAAAGTAAGTCAACTGATGATGTTAAATATAAAGTAATATTTATAAATAATTCCTTTAAAACAATATCTATAGTATCTGAATCACAACAGTATGATGAATAATACAATTCAAAACACAGCTTATTATACTATTAAGGAATATAATAATATACATAATACGTTAAATATAACTATATTGATGCTAAACATTAGAAGTTTCAATAAAAATACCAATACATTTAATATATTTTTGGATACATTAGTCAGTAAACCAGATATAATAGTACTAACTGAAACATGGTTAACTGATACTGATGATCCTTCAATATATCTAACAGATTACAAAATGTTTAAAACAAATCGTATACTAAAAATTAAAAAAAAAGGTGGAGGAGTTGCAATTTTTGCTCACAAACATTTAGATTGTTTATATATAGAAGACTTATCAACAGCAATTGATGATGACTTAGAAATAATCAGTATACAATTAAATTTAAAATTTAAATATAAACCTATAATAATTACAGGGTTGTATAAAGCACCAAATATTAATAGAACTATCTTTAATGATTTCTTTTATAATTTGTTTTTAAAATATATTAATTCTGAAATTTTTATTTGTGGTGATTTTAATATTGATTTTTTAGATGTTTTTAATCCATTCACAATTGATTTTAATAATACCATTTCACAATTAGGCCTAAATAATTTAATAAAAATACCAACTAGATTATCAACTTATAAGAATTCATTAATAGATAACATATTAACAAATAGTAATTCAATTTTATTGAATGGTGTTATTAATACAGATATATCTGATCATTCTGTTATATGTACTACTTTGAATATAAAAAATAACTATACTAAAAGTTGTGACTATGTATATATCAGAAATATGCATAATATTAATGCATTAGTAAATACATTATCGATTTACAAATGGGACTATTTTTACACAATTACAGATCCTTCTATATGTTATGATGAATTAGTAATACAATTAAATGAAATGTTTAATAAATGTTGTCCCATATCTAGAAAAAAAATAAATAAAAATAGTATTAACAATCCATGGCTTACAAGTAAATTGAAAAATGCAATAAGAAAAAAAATAAATTATTTAACACATATAAAACTAAAAACTGCCCTATCACATTTATTAAATATAAAAAACTAAAAAATAAAATTAATAAAAATATAAAATATGAAAAAAATAAATATTACTCAAATATTTTTTCAAATTGTAATAAAAAAGAAAATTGGACACATTTGAACACTATAATTAATCAAAATGTTGATGAATTACCCAAAATACTTAAATATGAAGGAAAATAAATTATAAATATAAAAGATCAATGTGAACATTTTAATAATTATTTTTCAAATGTGGGTTTTAAAATAAATGAAAGTTTTTTAAATAAAAATATGACTAATGATAATTTGATTAGTGATAACATGACTAGTGATAATATGACTAATGATAATATAACTAATGATAATGATTTTAGATATTTTTTAAACTCTATTGAGAACAGTTTTTATTTTTTACCTATTACTGATAAGGAAATAATTAATATTACACTTAATATGAAATCTAAATCATCCAAAGATATAAATAACTGGGACATGAAATTAATCAAGCTTTTAATAAATTCTATTGCTAAACCATTAGAATATTTATTTAATTTATGCTTGGCTAATTCTGAATTTCCTGATAATATGAAAATTGCTATCATTAAACCAGTATTTAAAGCAAATGATAAAAAACAGATAATCAACTATAGACCCATTTCATTACTACCGCAAATTAGTAAAATCTTCGAAAAAATAATTTATAATAGAATGATGGACTTTATATATAAAAATAAAATAATTAATGATAACCAATATGGATTTATTGAAAAATCCAATACTACCCTTTCACATTTTAACTTACAACATTTTTTATTTACTAAACATAGTTTAAATAAAAAAATTGCTACGCTATTTTTAGACCTTAAAAAAGCGTTCGATGTTGTAGACCATGACATTTTATTAAACAAATTAGAATACTGTGGTTTTAGGGGTCATGTAAATGTGTTTTTAAAAAATTATTTATTAGATAGAAAAGTTAAAACTCGAATAAATAATACTGTATCATCTGTTAGAAATGTACGTTTTGGTGTTCCTCAGGGATCAGTATTAGGTCCATTATTTTTTATAATATTTATTAATGACATATCAAATATATTTAATAATGATGATAATATAAATTTAAATATATATGCAGATGACACATCACTCTCTATATTTGCAAATTCAAATGAAGAATTGAGTAGTAATATGCAATTATATTTAGATAGATTATGTCATTGGTTTAATATAAATAAATTAAAATTGAATATTGAAAAAACTAAAATACTTCCTTATTTTAATACAAAAATTATAAATAATATAAATTTAAATAATGCGAACATAGAAATAGTAGATAGGTATACGTTTTTAGGTATTATATTAGATAGTAATTTAACATATTCGTTTCATATTATAAATTTGTGTAATAAATTATCAAAAATTGTATATCTTTTTCGGAAGCTAAAATTTCTTAACATACACAATTTAATTATATTATATAATTCACTATTTTTATCAAATATGTCATATGGAATAGAAATATGGGGTAATGTTTATGAAGATAGATTAAAAAAACTAGTATTAATACAAAAAAAAACAATTCGAATTATCAATAAAAATATGATAGACAAGTCTCAATTACCTCTGATTCGTTTATCACACACTAATAATATGTTTAAATATAATTCTATTTTAAAATTGAATGAACTCATATATTTTAGAATAATATTATTTTTATATAACCTTTTACATAATAACTATAACATTAATCTAGATACATTTTTTATTTATAATAAAGACAAATCAAGATTTATTTTACCATTAATGAAAACAACGAAATTTCAAAACACAATTTTTTTTAAAGGCCCAAAATACTATAATAATATAATGAGTAATAATATATTAAAATCTGAAAATATACATAATATACACAAATTAAAAAAAGTATTAAAGAATTACTTTTTAAATAAATATTAGTTTTTATATATTAGCATTTTAATAATTTTTAATATTTTTAATCTTCGTCAATTTTAAAAATTTTTATATTTAAAACTACTTGGGTCATATTTATGTTATTATATTTTTATAATTTTTTATTATTTTATTCGCACTTTTTTGTTATATAATTGTTTGCACAAGTTTTAAACATACTTTATTTTAATTTGTATATACTAAACCATTTGAATCATTTTATGTTATTACATTTCAATAATTTTTTATTATTTTATTCGCACTTTTTGTTTTATATTTGTTTGCACAAGTTTTAACACATTTTATTTTATTAGTTTATTTAATGGATTGATGAAACATGATGAAATACGCTGAGGGACATTATTTGTATTATTATTATTATTCTCTTTATATATATTTCTTTACTCTTATTATATTGAATTCTAGTACACAATTCTTATTATTATTGTATAAATGTCCCAAAGCTATTATATTCATATACTATGGAGGTATCGACTTAATAAAGCTACTTATAGCTTTCAATGATCCTCCTTAGACAATTGTCTATAAACTGATTTCATTCATTCATTCTTCATATATATATATATATATATATATATATATATATATATATATATTAGATATAGTTGTATACATAGGCTATTGTGTATTACACATAAGGCTATTCACCGTGGATTTCCTGAATAGTTAGCTTAATCCATTACTATTCAGAGTTCGAACAGATCCAGTCGGAAGTACCACATCATGAAATTGGTGCAACAATCTACATCGTTGGCATTCTCTGAATCTGCTTTCTCGGTTATTTCTCCGAAAATCTGGAATTCTCTTCCTTATGATATTCGTTGTGTTACACCAATTTCATTGTTTAAACGTAAACTGTATGTTCATTTTAAGTCATTGTAATTCGTTCTATTTTATTTTATTATTCGTTCTCTATTTATTTTTGTTTTTGTTTTTTATTATCTAACGACGCCTATAACCACACAGTGTTTTTGAAGTCAATAAACTATATATAAATAAAATAAATAAATATATATATATATATATATATATATATATATGTTGTGATATGCATAAATAACGTATTGATGCAGTGATATGCACGACTAAGCATATTGCAGTGATATGCATGACTGCGTTAGCACTGACTAACGCCTCCGAGAAGTTCAGTTTATCTTAATACGTTAGTGATACATTACCTATATATAATACGTTATACCTATACCCGAATCCTCTACATAAATATAAATAAATAAATATATAAATAAATATATATATATATAAATAAATAAATAAATAAATAAATACCGGATCGGGTTCGATCCCAGCAAACAGTAAGAGCAGCAGAATAGCAGCATAACAGCATATGCTAGAGCCTCAAATGTTTACATTGTGCTATTATGCTGCTATTAAATGTCTATTATGCTGCTGTTATGCTGCTATTAATTTTAAATGTATATTATGCTGCCGTTATGCTGCTATTATGCTGCTCTTACTGTTTGCTGGGTAATTTATTCTCCCGTGTTCATCAACATACAAGAACAACTGATAAGTGTCGTCGTCCGCTGCATGTTGTTAGTTATTCTACGATTTGACCGAGGATATAGCCAATGTATACATTTGTATCCGCTGTAGCCAATGTATACATTTGTATCCGCTATAGCTAATGTATACATTTGTATCTGCTATAGCTAATGTATACATTTGTATCCGCTATAAACAATGTATACATTTGTATCCGCTATAGCTAATGTATACATTTGTATCCGCTGTAGCTAATGTATACATTTGTATCCGCTATAAACAATGTATACATTTGTATCCGCTATAGCTAATGTATACATTTGTATCCGCTATAGCTAATGTATACATTTGTATCCGCTATAAACAATGTATACATTTGTATCCGCTATAGCTAATGTATACATTTGTATCCGCTATAGCTAATGTATACATTTGTATCCGCTGTAGCTAATGTATACATTTGTATCCGCTATAAACAATGTATACATTTGTATCCGCTATAGCTAATGTATACATTTGTATCCGCTATAAACAATGTATACATTTGTATCCGCTATAAACAATGTATACATTTGTATCCGCTATAAACAATGTATACATTTGTATCCGCTATAAACAATGTATACATTTGTATCGGCTATAAACAATGTATACATTTGTATCCGCTATAGCTAATGTATACATTTGTATCCGCTGTAGCTAATGTATACATTTGTATCCGCTATAAACAATGTATACATTTGTATCCGCTATAGCTAATGTATACATTTGTATCCGCTATAGCTAATGTATACATTTGTATCCGCTATAGCTAATGTATACATTTGTATCCGCTATAGCTAATGTATACATTTGTATCCGCTATAAACAATGTATACATTTGTATCCGCTATAGCTAATGTATACACCTGTATCCGCTATAAACAATGTATACATTTGTATCCGCTATAAACAATGTATACATTTGTATCCGCTATAGCTAATGTATACATTTGTATCCGCTGTAGCTAATGTATACATTTGTATCCGCTATAAACAATGTATACATTTGTATCCGTTATAGCTAATGTATACATTTGTATCCGCTGTAGCTAATGTATACATTTGTATCCGCTATAGCTAATGTATACATTTGTATCCGCTATAAACAATGTATACATTTGTATCCGCTATAGCTAATGTATACATTTGTATCCGCTATAGCTAATGTATACATTTGTATCCGCTATAAACAATGTATACACCTGTATCCGCTATAGCCAATGTATACATTTGTATCCGCTATAAACAATGTATACATTTGTATCCGCTATAAACAATGTATACATTTGTATCCGCTATAAACAATGTATACATTTATATCCGCTATAAACAATGTATACATTTGTATCCGCTATAAACAATGTATACATTTGTATCCGTTATAGCTAATGTATACATTTGTATCCGCTGTAGCTAATGTATACATTTGTATCCGCTATAGCTAATGTATACATTTGTATCCGCTATAAACAATGTATACATTTGTATCTGCTATAGCTAATGTATACATTTGTATCCGCTATAAACAATGTATACATTTGTATCCGCTATAGCTAATGTATACATTTGTATCCGCTATAGCTAATGTATACATTTGTATCCGCTATAGCTAATGTATACATTTGTATCCGCTATAAACAATGTATACATTTGTATCCGCTATAAACAATGTATACATTTGTATCCGCTATAGCTAATGTATACATTTGTATCCGCTATAAACAATGTATACATTTGTATCCGCTATAGCCAATGTATACATTTGTATCCGCTATAAACAATGTATACATTTGTATCCGCTATAGCTAATGTATACATTTGTATCCGCTATAGCTAATGTATACATTTGTATCCGCTATAAACAATGTATACATTTGTATCCGCTATAAAAAATGTATACATTTGTATCCGCTATAGCTAATGTATACATTTGTATCCGCTATAGCTAATGTATACATTTGTATCCGCTATAAACAATGTATACATTTGTATCCGCTATAAACAATGTATACATTTGTATCCGCTATAGCTAATGTATACATTTGTATCCGCTATAAACAATGTATACATTTGTATCCGCTATAAACAATGTATACATTTGTATCCGCTATAGCTAATGTATACATTTGTATCCGCTATAAACAATGTATACATTTGTATCCGTTATAGCTAATGTATACATTTGTATCCGCTATAGCTAATGTATACATTTGTATCCGCTATAAACAATGTATACATTTGTATCCGCTATAGCTAATGTATACATTTGTATCCGCTATAAACAATGTATACATTTGTATCCGCTATAAACAATGTATACATTTGTATCCGCTATAAACAATGTATACATTTGTATCCGCTATAAACAATGTATACATTTGTATCCGCTATAGATAATGTATACATTTGTATCCGCTATAAACAATGTATACATTTGTATCCGCTATAGCTAATGTATACATTTGTATCCGCTATAAACAATGTATACATTTGTATCCGCTATAAACAATGTATACATTTGTATCCGCTATAAACAATGTATACATTTGTATCCGCTATAAACAATGTATACATTTGTATCCGCTATAGATAATGTATACATTTGTATCCGCTATAAACAATGTATACATTTGTATCCGCTATAAACAATGTATACATTTGTATCCGCTATAAACAATGTATACATTTGTATCCGTTATAGCTAATGTATACATTTGTATCCGCTATAAACAATGTATACATTTGTATCCGCTATAAACAATGTATACATTTGTATCCGCTATAAACAATGTATACATTTGTATCCGCTATAAACAATGTATACATTTGTATCCGCTATAAACAATGTATACATTTGTATCCGCTATAAACAATGTATACATTTGTATCCGTTATAGCTAATGTATACATTTGTATCCGCTATAAACAATGTATACATTTGTATCCGCTATAAACAATGTATACATTTGTATCCGCTATAGCTAATGTATACATTTGTATCCGCTATAGCTAATGTATACATTTGTATCCGCTATAAACAATGTATACATTTGTATCCGCTATAAACAATGTATACATTTGTATCCGCTATAAACAATGTATACATTTGTATCCGCTATAGCCAATGTATACATTTGTATCCGCTATAAACAATGTATACATTTGTATCCGCTATAAACAATGTATACATTTGTATCCGCTATAGCTAATGTATACATTTGTATCCGCTATAGCTAATGTATACATTTGTATCCGCTATAGCTAATGTATACATTTGTATCCGCTATAGCTAATGTATACATTTGTATCCGCTATAGCTAATGTATACATTTGTATCCGCTATAGCTAATGTATACATTTGTATCCGCTATAAACAATGTATACATTTGTATCCGCTATAGCTAATGTATACATTTGTATCCGCTATAGCTAATGTATACATTTGTATCCGCTATAAACAATGTATACATTTGTATCCGCTATAGCTAATGTATACATTTGTATCCGCTATAGCCAATGTATACATTTGTATCCGCTATAAACAATGTATACATTTGTATCCGCTATAAACAATGTATACATTTGTATCCGCTGTAGCTAATGTATACATCTGTATCCGCTATAAACAATGTATACATTTGTATCCGCTATAGCCAATGTATACATTTGTATCCGCTATAAACAATGTATACATTTGTATCCGCTATAGCTAATGTATACATTTGTATCCGCTATAGCTAATGTATACATTTGTATCCGCTATAAACAATGTATACATTTGTATCCGCTATAGCTAATGTATACATTTGTATCCGCTATAAACAATGTATACATTTGTATCCGCTATAAACAATGTATACATTTGTATCCGCTATAGCTAATGTATACATTTGTATCCGCTATAAACAATGTATACATTTGTATCCGCTATAGCTAATGTATACATTTGTATCCGCTATAGCTAATGTATACATTTGTATCCGCTATAGCTAATGTATACATTTGTATCCGCTATAGCCAATGTATACATTTGTATCCGCTATAAACAATGTATACATTTGTATCCGCTATAAACAATGTATACATTTGTATCCGCTATAGCTAATGTATACATTTGTATCCGCTATAAACAATGTATACATTTGTATCCGCTATAGCCAATGTATACATTTGTATCCGCTATAAACAATGTATACATTTGTATCCGCTATAAACAATGTATACATTTGTATCCGCTATAGCTAATGTATACATTTGTATCCGCTATAAACAATGTATACATTTGTATCCGCTATAGCCAATGTATACATTTGTATCCGCTGTAGCTAATGTATACATTTGTATCCGCTATAGCTAATGTATACATTTGTATCCGCTATAGCCAATGTATACATTTGTATCCGCTATAAACAATGTATACATTTGTATCCGCTATAAACAATGTATACATTTGTATCCGCTATAGCTAATGTATACATTTGTATCCGCTATAAACAATGTATACATTTGTATCCGCTATAAACAATGTATACATTTGTATCCGCTATAAACAATGTATACATTTGTATCCGCTATAGCTAATGTATACATTTGTATCCGCTATAGCCAATGTATACATTTGTATCCGCTATAAACAATGTATACATTTGTATCCGCTATAAACAATGTATACATTTGTATCCGCTATAGCTAATGTATACATTTGTATCCGCTATAAACAATGTATACATTTGTATCCGCTATAAACAATGTATACATTTGTATCCGCTATAAACAATGTATACATTTGTATCCGCTATAGCTAATGTATACATTTGTATCCGCTATAAACAATGTATACATTTGTATCCGCTATAGCTAATGTATACATTTATATCCGCTATAGCCAATGTATACATTTGTATCCGCTATAAACAATGTATACATTTGTATCCGCTATAAACAATGTATACATTTGTATCCGCTATAGCTAATGTATACATTTGTATCCGCTATAAACAATGTATACATTTGTATCCGCTATAGCTAATGTATACATTTGTATCCGCTATAGCCAATGTATATATTTGTATCCGCTATAAACAATGTATACATTTGTATCCGCTATAAACAATGTATACATTTGTATCCGCTATAGCTAATGTATACATTTGTATCCGCTATAGCTAATGTATACATTTGTATCCGCTATAGCTAATGTATACATTTGTATCCGCTATAAACAATGTATACATTTGTATCCGCTATAGCTAATGTATACATTTGTATCCGCTATAGCCAATGTATACATTTGTATCCGCTATAAACAATGTATACATTTGTATCCGCTATAGCTAATGTATACATTTGTATCCGCTATAGCTAATGTATACATTTGTATCCGCTATAGCTAATGTATACATTTGTATCCGCTATAAACAATGTATACATTTGTATCCGCTATAAACAATGTATACATCTGTATCCGCTATAGCTAATGTATACATTTGTATCCGCTATAGCTAATGTATACATTTGTATCCGCTATAAACAATGTATACATTTGTATCCGCTATAAACAATGTATACATCTGTATCCGCTATAAACAATGTATACATTTGTATCCGCTATAAACAATGTATACATTTGTATCCGCTATAAACAATGTATACATTTGTATCCGCTATAGCTAATGTATACATTTTTATCCGCTATAAACAATGTATACATCTGTATCAGCTATAAACAATGTATACATTTGTATCCGCTATAAACAATGTATACATTTGTATCCGCTATAAACAATGTATACATTTGTATCCGCTGTAGCCAATGTATACATTTGTATCCGCTATAGATAATGTATACATTTGTATCCGCTATAAACAATGTAAACATTTGTATCCGCTGTAGCCAATGTATACATTTGTATCCGCTATAGCCAATGTATACATTTGTATCCGCTATAAACAATGTATACATTTGTATCCGCTATAAACAATGTATACATTTGTATCCGCTATAGCTAATGTATACATTTGTATCCGCTATAAACAATGTATACATTTGTATCCGCTATAGCTAATGTATACATTTGTATCCGCTATAGCCAATGTATACATTTGTATCCGCTATAAACAATGTATACATTTGTATCCGCTATAGCTAATGTATACATTTGTATCCGCTATAGCTAATGTATACATTTGTATCCGCTGTAGCTAATGTATACATTTGTATCCGCTATAGCTAATGTATACATTTGTATCCGCTATAGCTAATGTATACATTTGTATCCGCTATAAACAATGTATACATTTGTATCCGCTATAAACAATGTATACATTTGTATCCGCTATAGCTAATGTATACATTTGTATCCGTTATAGCTAATGTATACATTTGTATCCGCTATAAACAATGTATACATTTGTATCCGCTATAGCTAATGTATACATTTGTATCCGCTATAGCCAATGTATACATTTGTATCCGCTATAAACAATGTATACATTTGTATCCGCTATAAACAATGTATACATTTGTATCCGCTATAAACAATGTATACATTTGTATCCGCTATAGCTAATGTATACATTTGTATCCGCTATAAACAATGTATACATTTGTATCCGCTATAGCCAATGTATACATTTGTATCCGCTGTAGCTAATGTATACATTTGTATCCGCTATAAACAATGTATACATCTGTATCCGCTATAAACAATGTATACATTTGTATCCGCTATAAACAATGTATACATTTGTATCCGCTATAAACAATGTATACATTTGTATCCGTTATAGCTAATGTATACATTTGTATCCGCTATAGCTAATGTATACATTTGTATCCGCTATAAACAATGTATACATTTGTATCCGCTATAAACAATGTATACATTTGTATCCGCTATAAACAATGTATACATTTGTATCCGCTATAAACAATGTATACATTTGTATCCGCTATAGCTAATGTATACATTTGTATCCGCTATAAACAATGTATACATTTGTATCCGCTATAAACAATGTATACATTTGTATCCGCTATAAACAATGTATACATTTGTATCCGCTATAGCTAATGTATACATTTGTATCCGCTATAAACAATGTATACATTTGTATCCGCTATAGCTAATGTATACATTTGTATCCGCTATAGCCAATGTATACATTTGTATCCGCTATAAACAATGTATACATTTGTATCCGCTATAAACAATGTATACATTTGTATCCGCTATAGCTAATGTATACATTTGTATCCGCTATAAACAATGTATACATTTGTATCCGCTATAGCTAATGTATACATTTGTATCCGCTATAAACAATGTATACATCTGTATCCGCTATAAACAATGTATACATTTGTATCCGCTATAAACAATGTATACATTTGTATCCGCTATAAACAATGTATACATTTGTATCCGCTATAAACAATGTATACATTTGTATCCGCTATAAACAATGTATACATTTGTATCCGCTATAGCTAATGTATACATTTGTATCCGCTATAGCCAATGTATACATTTGTATCCGCTATAGCTAATGTATACATTTGTATCCGCTATAGCTAATGTATACATTTGTATCCGCTATAAACAATGTATACACCTGTATCCGATATTAGTATACGTCTTTCAACGCATAAATAAATATTATATATATATATATAAATCTATGTATATTAAAGCTACGTATTCGGAAACCTTTGTATATATAGACTTGGATTTCATATTCAATAATTGTTTGGGCTTACTTCCGACTTTGCGAGTAGCCAGTATGTAGCTGTAGGTGATGTTGCCGACGACGAACTGAGTGCAACATAGATAACATGAGATGATACGAGAGATAAGAGATGATATGATATGGGGTACCGTTCGTATCGATAGCTATGAACTGATATCAATGACGCGGCGCTCTCTATCTACGATAACGATAACGATAACGATAGTAATACTATAGCTAATGCTATAGCTATAGTAACCGTAGATATATGTTGCTATGGTTACTATAGCTATAATCACCTAGTACTTATGATCGTTATTATTATATATTTTATTTATCGTTTATTGTGTTTTTTACGATGCTCGCTTTCTCAGATTTATGTATTGTTAACTTATTAATTAGCTAATAACGAGTGGTATAAATTGAATTAAGTTAAATTAAATACGATATTAGCTCGTTAACAATGGTTCAGCAATAATAGCCTAGTGACAATAGCTCAGTAACAATCAGCATTACTCATATTAGGAATTGACACCGAGATGTTTATTGTGTATGATTATAATTCAATACGTTGAAAATATGATCTTACATAATATAACATAGCAATAAACTATATGTAATCTTTAATCTTTAATCTTTAAATATTTTAATCTATATATATATATACATTCTCACTACAATGATGCGCTATTAGAGCATTAATCATTAGTGATTACTTATCGTTAAACATTAAATTGAACACGTGACAAACACACGTGATCAACGCGCTAACTTTCTCGCTTTCATATTTGATGGCGTACTCGCGTTTGATTGGTGGATCCCTGTAGCTGTGTCCGTCGAATTGCGAATATTCACTTACGTCCATGTCGAAACTACTTCTCGACTTACTTTTTCTACGGATTAAAGTAAACTGTGTTATATTATTGTTATTGTTATTGTTATGTTATGTGGGTGGAGTCCTGTGTGAAAAACCTTTTGTCCTATCAGGAACTTAGATGACGTTTTCACTTATAACCAATATGTCAAATATCCTTTTAAAGCAGCTCTTAATAAATACATAGTTCTAACAAGAGCCTATCATTTATATAAGACCACTTCTAAATATTATACGAACACCAATGGTATAGTCCTCGAACACGCGACCTATATATATATAGGTCAAGTATCCTATATATAGGTCATATATCCTATAGGATGGTCACCATATGATAGTATTCTGCTTGTGACACCTTAGCCAATTGAGCCACAAATCAAGTTTACCATTGGTTTGTATAAAGGACGTCCTAAGAAATATAGTTCCAATAACAATTATATGAGTCATCAAAAAATGGATGCCCGCAAGCCAAATCGATTCCTTCCGCCCTGTCTCCCTCACTTCGTGTGTGGTCAAGACAATGGTAATAATGGTCGCAAATCGGACGTCGAATATGGCTGAACGACGCGAATGGTGATGCGAGGATCAAGCAGGGTTCAGGTCAATATGCGGTATTGCGAGGACCAGGGGCCGGTTGCTCTGGAATATGTCTGGGATTGGCCAGAGACAATCCCAACCAGGACAATCCAAAGATAATCCTTATTTATAGGGATTATTGGGTTGCTCTGGGATTTTGTAAACATATCCTAGCTGAGATCAAGCTCAGCAATATTTCTACTAACATCCTTATTTATTCCTTATTTTATTTTCGAATATTTTAAAATATTTAAAATATAAGAATAATATTTATAAATTACTTGATCAAAATTCGATTATTAAAGGAAGTACATATATTTACATAGGAGTTTTATATAGTTTAGGAAATCCCATTTAATTTCAAGTAGAATCAATAGATAATATATTTATAATAAGTTAACAAAACGATAAGTAAAGTGTTATAGTAAGGGTACTAATTATTTTTTTAAAGTTTATTTTCAAATATATGTTAAATATTATTTGAAATTACTTAATTATACTATCATATAATTTCTAATATTACAGTTAAATTATATTATTATTATCATTAGTTTATTATATTATTTAATTTATTCCTATTAATACATATTAAATATGATATTTACATGAATATATTATATATTTAATAAGTAAATATTAATCAAAATGTATGTTATTCAGTTGCATACTATTAATTATAATATTAAAATTAATTAGGATATCTATATAGTTTCTAGACATAATAAATAATATATTTATAATATAATTTATAATATGATAACATAATAATAGATAAAATGTATATAGTGCACTACACTACCAATCCGATTTTTTAAATTGTGTATAATTACTAATAGTGTTGATAGTTTTAATTTAATTATAAATAGAATTATAATGGAATTAATCAACCATGGTTGAGTTGCAGTATACAATGCAGAATGCCTGGCTTCGATTCCTTTTGGAGGCATATTTTTTATTTTATAATATAGATTTTAATATAAATAAAAGCATATTAATTCTATTATAATTTATATATATAATTATTAATTTTAATATTATAATTAATAGTATGCAACTGAATAACATACACTTATTAATATTTACGTATTAAATATGTAATATATTCAACGAATATTACTTCGATATTAACTAATATGTAGATTTTATATATTATTTATAAATTTAATTATGTTATACTAATATTATATGATATTATTATGATATTTAAAACTATCTTATACATATATTATATTTAATGAATACTATATATATATATATATATATATATATATATAATATATATATTAATAATTATATATTATATTATTAAGATGTATACATCGATGTAGATCTACCAATTTAATTATTATTTATTGAAAATAATTTTGAAAGTAATTAATTGAATATATTTATAATATATATATATATATATATATGTATATATATATATATATATATATATATATATATATATATATATATGGGATTATTATGACTTTATATGATCTATATTTCATATTTTAATATTTTATATTTGATCCTATGTATTTTAAATTTAATAAGGACACTTATTTGTGATCCTTATTTGTTCACCTAAGTATCATAAAATTGTCCTAGTGTTACACACACATATTTCCAGAGCTACTCGAATGTCCTACGCGCATAATAATAGTTGAAAATACCCAGAGCAACCGATCCTGTAACTATCCTACGCTATTTTTTTTGCTAGGATAGGACATTGATTTTTGTCCAGAGCAACCCGATTTACTGAGAATTATTCAGAGATTGTCTCTGGATAGTGATAGGACATTTTATATTTCCAGAGCAACGGCCCCTGGTGCTACGGCTATCCCAGTCTATAAGTGACGGATTTCAAAGCAAGCCGGCCTCGCGAACAGTACTTGCCCTGCTTGATTTTAGCAAGGCCTACGACACGGTCTGGTGAGAGCGCTTATTTGAGATCATGATCGAGAAAGGGTTACCACGAACAATGGTATACTGGATACGAAGATTCCTCAGCGATAGGAGAGCTAGGGTGAGGTTGGATGGCGTTAAGGGATATAGCGTTAAGTTACACAACGGTGTGTATCCTCAAGGCACCGTTCTATCGCCACTCCTCTTCCTCTTCTATATTGACGGAATGCGGAAGACGGCCCCGTTGGACACCTGCGTGAGTATGTACGCTGACGACATCGCGGTATAGTCCCAACACAAGGACAAACTCAGGGCTCAGTATGCGGTGCAGAAGGCGGGATACGTTCGGGCTATGGAGCGCAGAATATAAGCTTAGCCTCAATCCTGCCAAGTGCGAAATCACATTCCTCAGCACAAACGCAGCCGAAGCCAAATGGACCCCGTCGATTACGCTGAACGGCCACACATTTGCGTTAAACAGGAGCCCCACTTCTTGAGATTCATGCTAAGAAGGAAAGAGTTAGAGGTCTCGCGGTTGTCCGCAGCAACTTAGCCCAGTCGAACAGGCGCATTCTCCTACAGTGGGTGCCAGGCCATTGCGGGCTGATCGGCAACGTATGGGAAGACGTCGCGGCAGTAGAACCAGCCACAACCGTTACCCTTCCCCAGATCACCAGCAGGCTATTACCTATAAGACTGCCAAAGCATTGATAGGACAGGAATTAGTGGACCCTCCGTCGGCTCACGAAAGGACGAAAGCGGTATTTGACCCGCGACCTAGAACCAAGTGACGCAGTGCAAATTGCGCAACTGAGAAGTGGCCACCGCAGGAAACTCGCTGCCTACAGAAGCATAGTAGAGACAAACTTCTCCTCGACTGTTCTAGCGTATGCACACGGGCTTTGGCCAGTGTGAACTCCTTCCGCCAATAACAAAAACAACAACAACAACAACAACAACAACATCGACAACTTAGATGATAGATGACACGTGACTTACATGATACGACCGAAGATTGTATCGGAATGGCTTTTCTGTTCTATGTTCATAACGTGCATGGTGGTGTCGGTGTAGGTGTCAGAGGCTATCGGAAGTAGTTTGTGCTCGTAAACCATCATACCCTATAGATGGGGTTGTGAGGTGGGGTAGTAGGTGTACTGCGCGGTATAGGACACACGTTATATAGTTATATAGGAAAACCGGGGAGAAGTATCAGCAACTCATTGTGTACGAACAACATATACTATTATACATTATATTATATATAAATATATATATATATATATATATATATATATGTAAAACGTTATCCATAATGATCAGATAGTTGTTAGCTCTGTCGTAGTAGTCGTAGATATCGTAAAGTATCGACTTCTTGATTGCGACCCCTATTACTCCTTGAAAGTGTTGCGTTGCATCTATGAAAGGTCTTACCAGAGCTACCATCGGTTCTGTGTGTGTGTGTGTGAGTGCGTATGGGTGTGTATATGGATGTGCGTGTGGATAAGTGTTGATATGGGTGTGTAGGGTCTGGATATGTGTAGGTGTGGGTGTGTATTCGAGTGTACGTTAAGCGATATAAGTAGTATACTGTAGGTGATATGAACAATCACAAACAATGTTAATTTTCTGAGAATGTATTGCACTTAACTATAGTATAACATAAATATACTATCACGTAACTATACTATCACGTAACTATACTATGACGTAACTATACTATGAGATAACTATAATATGAAGTAACTAAAGTATGACGTAACTAAAGTATGAAGTAATTATAGTATGACGTAATAACGCTTCTAACAACGGCTCAACGTATAATCCAATATTTTATTTTTATTTTACTTCTCCGTTTATTTCTTGTTTTTTGTATCACGTCATCTTACCGTTATGAAATTTATATATTTTGTTTATACATGTTATATAATTATATGTGATTTTTTTCTTTTTTTTATAAATAACCAATAATTCAACAATAAACTGTTGATCTGTTTTGTTTATACATGTTATATAATTATGTGATTTTTTTCTTTTTTTTATAAATAACCAATAATTCAATAATAAACTGTTGATCTGTGAATCTAACCTCCCGTGGTTTCGTGCATATAGGTAGGCGACAAGAACGTAGGTTGATTGTTCTCCGAGTACCCGACCTGACTTCGAGTGAAGTGACGCACGTTAGAATGAGTCAGGTGACCTTCGACGAACTGAACTACGACCGTGTGATCCTTTAGGTGTAAGTAGAGGAGTGGGGAGCTGAGGTGAGCTGAGATATACGCGAATATTCGTTATAGCGGTAACGTAATTTCGTGGGTTTATTCGTTATGATCATTTAGGTTTTAGATTTGTATGTTAAATAGATAGATAATATGTACTATATATATAATTACAGTGTATTAGACTTGTGTTGGACTTGATGTCCTAGATGTTCCTTTAAAGATTAGTTTTCAATTGTCCTTCTTTTTAATTAAAAGAGTTTTGAGATAATACCTTGTCTTTTCGCGTTGTTTCCAGTTAGAACTATTAATATGAATAAACTACCCCTATCCACAGGCATTACAATCGTATTTAGAAGTAAGTTGTGTATACTAAATGATGGGCTCTCGTTAGGATTCCGAGTTCTTATTTTCTTATAATTACTTAGGGAGGGTATCACCTTTTGTGAGAATAGATTACGATACAATATCTGGTAGCTTTGAGCATAAATCTTATTTTATGAATTACTTTTACTTTCTGAACTCGATAAAGTATTTTCAGTTCAGTTCAATTATCTAAGTTTCTGATTGAGCGTATATAAAAACAACAACAATAATAACAACATCTCCTATTATTGTGCTTCGTGAAAGATAAATTAAGTGAATAGATTTGTCGATAACTAATTATATTTATTTTATTTTACGTTGGTGATCATTAATAGTAGATTTTAATACATTGCGTTGTTCATATTGGTTATCATCATATACCATCATATCAGTAAAACTGCGTAATCACAAATAAAAAATTATTATATTTTTCAGTTAAACTTACTAGGTTAGCTCTATCCACTGATTTCTTGAATTCGTTCATAGAATCTGGAATTTCATAATCTATAACAGCGAAATTCATATATATATATATATATATATATATATATATATATGTTTATTATATTGGTTAATGAAGTAATAAAAAACATTATTTAAAAAAAATGTACGAGATATATGTATATATATATTGACATAAATAATTATATAAACGTTATAATAAGCTGTAATAAATTCATTAATAATTGAATATAAATTTGTGTTAAGTAAAAACTAAATTATTTAAATATATATAAAATATTAATAATATATATATATATATATATATATATATAATTTCGTAATAAAGTGTAGTAATAATAATAACCGGATATCAGACAATAGATAAATATATTAATTTTAGTCAACGTCGTATATTGATTCAATATGCACTTCATGTTTTCCACATACATATCTTGAATGTAGAATGCAGCCAGTTGTATATACGAATCTGAATTTATTAGATATATATATATATATATATATATATTAATGAATGAATGAATCAGTTTAAAGACAAAGTCTAAAGAGGATCAGTGAACTCGATACGCTTTATTGATTCGATACGTCCTGACAATATGTACAGTGCCATATATCATCATATGCATTCGGATAAAAATAAAAAATAATAAAATAATAATTAAAATTTATTTTTAATAAAATAAATGTAACTTCAATAAAAAGTAAGAGTATATAGGAAAATATATAAATAAGAATAAATATTTGTATATAAAAGAATAAAACTAATTTTAAAAAAAAGTAGACATGTATATATATAAATATATTAAGTTTCTGATGCGTATATAGTGTCATATATGACACATCGCCTTGCCAGTGGTTACATTTACTATAGTCGAGGTAATAGTTATATCTTTCTGACCTGTGGAACCCTTACGAGGCTAATAATAATCATATCGAAGATACTCTAGTAATCCTCGAGGTTGCTATCGCAACCTCCACGGTACTTCATCACTTATTCACGCCACTTCATCTTATCGCATAACATATATATATATATATATATATATATATATATATATATATATAAACGTATATTAACATTTATAAATATACGTACCTATATAATTATGTATTATTTTCGGAATATAATCAAATATTTTTCTAAGGGAAACATAACATTTAGGCGCGAAATAGTGTACGATATTTAACTTAAAACACGGCGCCGTGTATTGTATATTTCGGACGAATATAGTTATAATGTAAATTCTTACAAGACTATACACTTTTATAATGTGAAAATATAGTTTTCAATTATTATTGAATATGTAATGCCAAATAGTTAGCACACTTACAAGTGTTCATTAATATGTAACAAAGCAATGTGATATGTTAGTTCTCAATGGTATATATATATACGAGGTGAATAAAAGCTAACTTTCATTGTATGTAATTTAATAGAACAATGAAAATATTGCTATATATTGCTAAAATCTCGTCAAACCTACTTCAATTTAAGTTATTTGTATACCTATCAGCGGCTATAGTTAATATGAATTATGTTATGTAGATATGGAGTGTTATATCATGCTTTGCGAATTTGTAATATATATATATATGTGGTAAAACTTTTATAACTGTAATAGTAAGTAAAGCAATGATAAGTATGTTATATCGTAGTATAGAGAATACTGTAATACAAAAGTAATTTAAATTATATAGGTGATATATAAATATAGAAAATATGATTCATAAAAATGCGTTTTTTTTAAAATGTAATCACTCACATAAGTTTCAAACTATTGTCATATCGATGTATAGCCGCCTTCTCATATAACGAGAGATCGAGGCAACCAGTTTTACTATACCGAGTATTCGATGTATATACATATATACCCTATAGTGGGTAAACTTTTAAAGCCTTCTCTCTTAGTTTTCAGTAGTACGCTCATGCCCTGGTCGTAACCCCTCGAGTGGTTTGATACAGACTCCTCCACTTTCAGTGAATTTATGAACTCTGCAAATCGTAATTATTAGTGTTATGATTTAGATAATAAAATATCTATGTATATATATATATATATATATATAGATATAGATTATATATATATAATTATATATATATATATATATATAATATATTATATATTATATATATAGAAAACTAAATATGGCTATTGAATCCATAGTGTGGATACAGTTCTAATAAACTAAAGTTAGGTTTCGTTCAGGCTTTTACAGTATGAGATTGCACTGCGTATATGGCAGCGTATACAATATATACTGGTGATGTTACTGATAGGCTGTACGAAACCTGTTACAGGGTTCATACGATCCTTACACTAATATCGGTATTAAAATGTTGCTGAATGAAACTTGCCACACACAAAATGTCCACCCACAAAATGCCGATTTCCTATGTAGCAAA